>JAMKCH010074823.1:0-33143 GCA_023653785.1 Ophioderma brevispina
GGACATGAAGAGGTCATCATATCAAACAGGAGTGATGAGATCTTAGCTAAGGCACCATGCAAAAAGTAAGTAGGTCAGGTCTTTAAGTGTGTGTTGTGTGGGGGTGTGTGGGGGGGGTGGTGGTGGGGTTGTGTGTGTGGGTGTGTGGGTGGTGGGTGTGTGTGTGCATGCATGTGCTTGTAGGGTGTGCACAAATGGTCCCGGGGTATGGGTGCATGTGTTTGTAAGCATGGGGGAAAGTTAATAGTGATTATTGAGTGTGTGCATGGGTGAGCAGGATTGTTGGTAGTATGAATGGGTTTTGCAACATATTTATGTGCCATTGGGCATATGTGTAATGAAAAAAACAATTACAATCATTATCCCCGCCGTCCTCAAACAGCAATTTAGATGTTAAACTATTCGTGCATCACCAAGCTAGGCAGGAAATATTGGACAAAAGTACATGTACTTTTCAATGTAGAAGGTTTAGAATATCACTATAATCTAAGAAAATCCTAATTGAAAGAACATTTTGATATTTACACTAGCGCTAAAAATTTAGTTTAACTGCGCAAAAACTTGAAACCCCCTTTTGAAAAGAAATGAAATAAACCCTCAGCACGGGACCGTATCTAACCGCCTGCCACTGCCCTACACGGCATACATGCACTGACCTTGTACTACGTGCTTGGATAGAGATAATACCAGCCAGTCTGTTACTGCCGTGCACATGAAATGCAAGCCAATTAATCAATTTTTGATCATGAATTTCACCTCTATTTTCCTGTCAAGAACTTTAACAAATTATATTACAATATTATCCTACCGCTGTCATACAATAGTGATATATGAGAGTCTTCACTGAGAGCTGTTTTGGAAAACTACTAAACCGCCGCATCCCATCATGCATACACTCAGCATGACATATCACTGTATTCGATGCATAGTTCCCGGGGGCTCACCCACGTGTCACTCTCAGGGCATCTGGCAAACTCTAGCGCGATTGGTCGAGGGCAGCTTCCTATTGGAAAGCGTGGGGAATATATGGAAAATAGGGCGTGGACAAAAGTTTAAATCGCACCCGGATCACCTCTGACCTTTCCATATGATCCAATATAAAAAAATTACTTACAAACCAGAAGCTTTCAACGGTGTATCACACGCTTTTGTTTTCAGGGTAGGGAAGCCATAAATAGAAATCAGTGAATTTTTTAATAAAATTAAAAAAGACTTCCCGTTATGCTAGAAAGCTTAAATTTCGCTCATAAATACTTTGAAGTATGTACTCAAATATGATAAACACAAAAAAGTGACCTTCTTGTTTTATCCGGGTGCGATTTGCCTAAGAAAACTGCGAGTGGAAGACAAAAAACGGGGACCATGCCCAGCGAGTGTAGGTTTCGCGTGGTACTACGCTGGTGCTTGCCGACTTCAACCATCCAAAAATGTTTTTAATTTGGACTTGTCAATTTTTTCCGATATCTTATATTAGATTTCATCTTTCTGAGTTCTCTCATGAAGTTTTTGGACCATATTGATAATAGCCTCAATAATAGAGCGATTTTAAAAGTGTATTTTTCGTGATCGCCCCTACTTGCATTGCGCATATTGTAAGTGACGGCCCTCGACGTGTGCAATTAACGGACACCCTACAGACAGCTTCTGCTCTAACTTTACAGCTGCAAAGTGGCTATAAATATTCATTATTTGCATAAACGTTATATTTAGGCATTCTTGAGTCTTCTGCATCCTTTGATAACCATGTTTCCAGATTTAAAATTCAACATATGAAATTTTCAGGTGAAATTACCCTTGTTGTGTCTACAATTGGGCTTCCAAATTTGGCAGCCTTCGGTACATGGACAGAACTTTTTTGGGAACAAATTGTAGCATCCGTTACAAATTGGTAAGACAATTATTCTACACACTCTAGAGATGCTATTATGTCAAAAGAAAATTATTTTTTCTTTTTATTTAGGAAATTACATCTCAAAACATCTCAAACCTTAAAGGCATTGGAACTCCACAGAACAGTTGTACTTATGGCACCAAAGATTATGTCCAAATTTTAAAAGATATGGCCATATGTTACAATTATTGGAACTGGGGTTAGTTCTGCCTAACATAACTCCACACAATTTCATGCCATGTCATGTTGTCCATTCATGCATTAACACAGATGTGGATAGTGATCAATTGCTCACCTCGGAAACTACGCCAACGAGGGCTGCTAAGCCCGGCCGAGGGTTAGCATGATCTAACGACGAAAGTTTTAGTTTTTAAATTTACTCACTATTTCGTATCCCTACAGCTGCATTGAACCCTTATCTAAATTTTATTCCACAGTAAGGCGTCCGTTTGAAAATTGATTTTTAATTGAACCCCTTACAATTAAGGATCATTGTCAAAAGGTAATTAAAAAAGAAAAAGAAATGGGGGGCAATAATCACTTCAATAACATGAAAGTATGGCGGAGTTAATGCTATTCTTAGCTAAGGGTGATGGACTTTTGTCTGTCAACTGACCCTCCACATACGATTTCTTTATTATAAATATTGTGGAGGAAGATAAGGTCACCCAAACTTATATAAACAGCACAAATGGTGTCAACATACCTTTTTTTAATAGTTCTGACCAATATTGGGAGTTTTCAAGTCAAATTATCTTGTAAAACAAAAACTTTACCTTATGTTTAAATTGGTATTTTAAAATCCCCCTCCCATTCGAGTGTCAACATTAGGGCTTCACTACTAAGTCGTCAAAAAGCGTAGTCCGCGACTATTGGCGAAGTTTGCGATCTACGACTATGTTTGCCTACTTGGCGACATTTTAATGAAACTTCAGAAAGATTAAAAATGATCTAAGAAATGCCTCTACACCTGCAAGAAATCTTTTCAAGGTGGTTTTCCAACATTACCTAAGTATACTCCTTCTGATAAATGTAATGCATTTTTGCCCAAAATTAATACATTATATCAATATCACTGTGAAAATCGCAATGCCTAACTCTATGACCCGCTATGCCCGTAACCAGTCCCGTCAAAATTTTGTATTTTTCGCTTGCCATGGTAATTATACATCATTTTTACGATAAAAAAACCACTAGAACGATGTCTTATTGTCTTTCTGATTGTTTCATCAATGTTTCACAAATGAACTTGAATGTAGAGAAGAAGACCTAGCTATGTAGCACTTCAATCGCAGATAATTAAAAAATGGTTTAGGGATTTCTATTACGGAGAAGTACGAAAGGTAGCGAGAAGAGTCAGGTACTTCCCCCCCGAAAAGGGGTTGTCTTTAGACTATACCACGTGCGAGGCAGTTAACCGCTGTGCGGGGTGGATCCATTCTAAAACACAGACCATAATTTGGCCGATTGCCGCCAAAACTTAATCGTGATCAAGTTACTGGGGGCAAGCACTGCGGGCCATTAGTGGTGGCGGCCAGAAAATCCCAATTTTAGACGTCGCATTAGTTTACATGTATCATCAAAATTTGAAAATTCTGAATTTGTTATATGTTTCTTATATTTTCTAATTCCAACACGTTGAGCATAAGAACACCATGACCCACATCCACATCACGCGCTTTATTTTTTTATGGCTTTACGTTATTTGCTGTAGTCTATTTTGATTGCGTTGGCTGAGTTGCTGTTTTAAAGAGGCTTGGCCGCCATCGTCCTGGCGGGCATTGCAATCTAGTGGTGGTAAAAAGATCAAGATTCAACTTCTTGTGACTTCCGGTTTGTTTTGGGTTTGGGTTCTCCACGTTGGTACGGCGCTCATTGTATTGACAATGGCCTCAAAATATAGCGAGTATCGCCCAATACCATCTTTGCTGCAGTTATTTGTCCATGAAGGACTAATTTTTCCTTTGAGTAAGTGAATAGACTCTGACATTGACTAAAACTTAGCGCTTGTCAATGTCATTTAATTATTAAACCTTTACAATTGTTTGCTCTTGCGATAGAAAGACAATAAAGTGCATTTTCTTGCTTGGAATTTGGTGTGCAATATTGCAATATCAGTACCCTGAATTACTGTTTGATGTATCCTAAACAAAACTTTAAGCTTCAATTTTTGACCCAAAATTTGACCTTCGATAGTCGCCACGATAGTCATAGTCTCGACTATTTATAGGCGACTAGTCTGAACTAGCAAAAAGCTGAAGTCGTGCAGCCTAGTCACATATTTCAAAAACTCAGAGAGATCACGAAACTAACTAATTATCTGAGAGTAATATATCCTAGGTGCTTGGTTTTACTGAATAATAATTAACATGACCCCCCATTAGAAAAAAGAAAATCAATCACCCCCCTCCCCCCTTGTCCAAGTAGAAATCATAATCCCTAATAATCATAGTTACATTTCTCCTGCCCCTCCCTCCTAAATAATGAACAGTCCCTTATTACTACATTACGATTTAAATTGTCCATTTTTCTTTTGTATTTTTTTCATATATTGTTGGTTGATACTAAAAAATTTATAATATTCAGTCATTTAGATTGCTTTTTCCCCCCTTTTCTTGGCTTAAAATTCATCCCACTTGATTTTTTAGACAAACTTCCCTTCCGGATCACACTAGTCTCTCCCATCCTTTATTGTCCATATACCGTCCGCATGGATATACATACAGCCTTCTTTGGAGGCTACGATCCAGGCCGTATTCGGGAGAGCCGTGGATTTTGCAGATGGCCTTTGCGCAAACTTGCGCAACGATAGATTTTTTCAAGCTTGACAATTTTCTCATCAAGAAATTCCATATTTCCATAAAACAACTCGCTTTTTAATGGCAATGTTTTTTGTTTATCATCAAATGAACAATTTAGTGGCTAGAAACTGCAAAAAACTAACCTGAAAATAGCGTCAACAAAATACTGTTTTTTTGCTGAATTTCTGTCCCAACTACTGCCGATTTGTATCAATAGAAAGTTTGACAAGGCCGCTTAAATTGGTGACGTCAGCTTAATTGGGCCATACCCCATGAAAATTGCTGGTCAGAACCCACCCGGAAGTTGGGAATCGCATCTCAAGCAGACGACGGCGCGGCATTGTTGTGAAGCGGGTCGACGCTACATCGCCCGATCCCCTCCTTCGGTAATGTAAATTTTGCGCGAGATTTCCACATTTAATCATGTTTTTTTCTTCAAAAAGGTAATTATTGTTAAATATCAAACTTCATTTTACAGGAAACAATTGTAAAGTGAATTTGGATTTATAGAATGGGCAAATATGGAAACATTTGGGGGTATGTTTTCACACACTAACTTAATACAAATCCCGAAAGTTGCCGAACCGACAGACTCCTTATCCACAGCACCAGTAGCACATTATGTCTCTATCTGCCTTTCTGGTTAAAGAAAGTTTTCCCATGTACAACCGAATGGCACTAGAAATTCCCGTCGACTGCCCCGTCTCGCATAGTCCACCTAGAAGGACCCTTGCCTCGTTCCTCACTTGTGTCCATCCCCCTGTGACCTAGCCACTCCGCGCTCGGTGGCTAGGTCATGGGAAAACGAGAGTCCCTCTAGATGACTACAATGAACCAGCGTAGTTAGCCGTGACCCTACGGATCAAATCCATGGGTTCCTACTGTCACCCATTGCAGACAGGGTAATTGAAAGCACAACCCCACATGTCCCCAAATGGGCCCAAACTAAGTTTGGTTTGTTACATGCTGAACTGCCTCAAAAATAGTGTTTAGTAATGATGAACCTTAACCTAAATCTCTTTTAGTTTTGTGACTACTAATTCCAAATTGTCACATTAATACTGAACTAAACTTGCTAAATTTCATAAAAACCAGGAAAAGTGGTTTTGTGCATTGTGAAATATCATGATCCTAACATAAACAGCAGCACTGCCAATCATGCCCATTGTTTGATGGCTTTGATAAGCTATTCATAAGGTGTTAAATGGCGTGGATGAGTGACCATCTCTCCATTCAGTGGTCTAAATCTGTTATATAACATATTGTCCAGTAATGACAAGTCTGTGTATTTCAAGAAGTGCTACTCCTGTCAAAATGAAAACAATTCAAAAATGTTTTTTAAAATGATTTTGTCACAAAACATGCTGCTGTTGCATCTTGTCTGTCCTTGTGTGTCTGAGGGTGTACTGAGCAAAGATGAAGACAACATTCTATGGGTGTAACGTGACGTCAGCGTTTGGTGTGATCCGCACTGGAAAGAATTTTTAATTAATAGGGCTTTGAGAAGAAATTTATTCGTTGGATTTGGACATGAAAGAGGTAAAAAAAATCTGTGATTAGAGTGAATATGCGAACTCGGGATAGTCTCAGGTTATTATAGAATTCCGTTTTCGAGGACCAAATGCTTCAAATATACCCGGGGAAAGGGGGATAAACTGCGATAAAAAAAATGTCTCGCAGCTATTCATTGTACGGTAATGAATACTAAAGCATTTGAATACACTTTTTCCCAGGGACCTCGCGCGCGCGGGTTAGCTCAGCTATAGTTGCTGAAGGACTAGATTGGTGGAGTTATGCAAAAACACATGAATACCTTTCCCCTGTTACCTACCTTAACTTTGTCAATCTCAAAAATCCTCTAAAAATGTACGATTATAATCCCTGTTTTCAATATCAAACACAACTTGAGATCCTATATAATGCGATGACATACATTACATGTGAAAAAAAAAAAATAGAAAGAACAAAGAAATTGAAAATTAAAAAATTTGAAGAAAATTGCAAAACAATCAACTTCTGCATGCGAAAGGTTGTTTCTCTGAAAAATGATGGATTTTACTGTTTTTAGCAAAATTTTTTGAGGATTACTATTTCAAAGGTAATTTATTTTTTCTTGTGTGTAAAAATGTGTTCAGAAAAAAAATTATGTGGGCATTTTGGTTACCAAGCTGGCAACCATGTCGCATCAAATGACTCTATGTATAGTTTCTCATACAGTGTTGCACAAAATACAAATTATTTTTTGGCCTTCCTTTTTGGGCCAAAAAAGATGATTTTTGGCCAAAAAATATGATTTTGCGATTTTGATGTTGTAGTTTGATATCTTCAAAAACAAGCTTTATCAGAAAATTGCCCACTTTTAGTAATTTGGACTTATTTACGTCTTTAAAGAGCAAATTAAAGATAAGAAAATAAAGAAAATACAACCATTCCAGAGCATTTAAGTCATTTTTATCCAAATATTGTTTATGTGAATTAAGATGCACATAACATGTTTAAAGTAAGCACAAAGCATCAAAAACACATAACCACAAGTTTCTGTTTGACCTAAAAGTGTGAATGTTTTTACTTTTACGGAGAAATTACAGTAGTATAACTTTAAAGGGGCAATCTAGGATATGTTACAATGATGCTATATCATAGGATGAACATTCAATTAGTGAGTTTGGTACCGGAAAATGGATTTCTGCTTTCACTGATTTGGTAACTAGAAGACATTAGTTTTAATGAAAGAAGTTTTAACCAATATGGGCTATATTTTTTAGTCAAATTAAACTACTAATGTAGTAAAAAACAAAAAAATAAAAGCAGGCGGCGCCATATAGGTCAGTTTTCTCAAATTTGTTTATTCACACAACGCTTGTAAATAACATGTTAAAATAACAAAAAAGAAGTATTTAAAGAAAATGTCATCTGTTGTTTTCTTAATTCTATTTTTGTGTGATTTGTTTACTTTTAAGTAGAAATTACAGTAGTGGTAACTTTAAGGGGGCATGTTACAATGATTACTATAGATCCTCGGAAAATTAAACATTCAAATAGTGATTTTGGTCCGAAAATGGAATTTCTGATTTCGCGGTGTGTATTTGTTAGGGCTATTTTGGTAGTCATAATAACAAATTAAAGGTAGTAAAAAACAAAGAACATAAAAACAATACAGGCACATTTGAGGTCATTTTTCAACTTAATGTATTTGTGAACTAATGATTTAGAAACATGTTTAGTAAGCACAAAAAATCATTAAAACATGTTAAAAACAGTTTTGACTGACCTAAAATACAATGCTCTCACTTTTTAATTAGAATGAAGCTGTGTTACCTTTAAGGGGTTTGATGTGTTAGCGATCTACTCGATAAAATGTTCCAGAGAATTCACATATATGGTATTAACAACGGTGCTGATTAAGAATCTGAATAAAAAAATGGGGGTTTCACCCGAACTTTGTTTTTGAGCTTAGCCAAAACAAAAAAGTATGTTGTCACTTTTTGAACCACGCAAGTCTATGGGAAAAGTCCAAAATTGATGAGCTGCATGATACATTAGCAGCTCATAACTAAAATTCTTCATTTGTCCATGGACTGGGCTCCAAACAGTATGCTGAAGGTGTAAAGTTGATGGCCTTTTGTAGGCCTTAAGGGGTTGACGTGTGATTTGGTACGCGTAAGCTCTGTTACACCTTCAGCATTCTTTTGGGCCCAGTCATGGAACAAATAGAAGAATTTTAGTTATGAGCTGCGAATGTATCATGCGCAGTTACCGCGAATAACCGTGCGCTTGTGTTGCGTTTTTAAAATCGCGCATCTCTACGCATGCGTTCCTGCTTTTGCGCATGGCGAATGTGGCGCGGATTTTTCTTGAAGCCCCCCAATTGAAAAAAAGTGTTCAAAATTTCAGTGTGTTTTAAACGTTGTTTAAGGAAAAAAGTAAGTAAGTCCGTGGGGACCCTCATATTTATTTAAAATTTTGTAAGAACGACATAGGGACCTCAAACATAGCTAAAATACAAAATTTTATCGAGAGGTTTATTGTAGGCGATCTAAAACGTCAAATTTTGGACTTTTCCATAGACTGTGCGTGGTAAAAAAGTGACAACATACCTTTTTTGTTTTGGCTATAGCTCAAAAACAAAAAAAAAGTCGGTGACACCATTTTTTTATTTCAGTTCTTACTAAGCCACCGTTGTAAATAACCATATATGTGATTCTGGAAAATTTTATCGAAGTAGATCGCTAACACGTCAAACCCATTAAGGGGCAGTCTAGGGTTAGTTAAAATAATTGTTTAGGTCCAACCAGCAATAATTCAAAATGTGATTTTTGGACTAGAAAATTTGATTTGCTAATTCCCTGTAAATGTACTGATAACTTCAAATTAGCTTTAGTTAGAAATCAGTTTTGAAACAATTGTGAAAACAATTTGAACGACACACTTGGGTCATAATTAACAAATCAAGTAGAAAAAAACAAAGAAAAATTAAAGTATTATGGTCGTTTAAGACATTCTGCCTCCTTATGTTAATTTGAATAAAATCAGCTGACTTAATGACAGGGAACATTCAAGGGACCTTACGAAGCATGACATAATTATAGTATTATCTTTTACTTTTTATATAATATAAAATTAATTTTATGGTTAGTATTTTTTTTTATGTAAATTAAAATTAATCATAGAGTTTTTTTTTACTTTTTTTATTTTTTGTTAATCAAAAATTAATGTACTGATTCACTACAAATGAAACACATTATTGATTGTATTCATGCTTACATTGATACTTACTTTGTTCACACACACATTAGCAAAGATAGTGACAAGTCTGGAAGTTTATCCATTATTTATGCATGTTAAAATAACTATTGTTACTGAAAAACTATCCTCATTCTTTCATTAATCCTACGACGCTTCAAAGAGCGGGTGGGGAGGCCACGTAGGAGACATTCGCCTCTCAGGGGACTTGGACAAGGAAGCTGGCCAAGCATCATATCAACACGTGGAAGCTGTGGCAGTATCTGGCGATTTGAGGACAGTCGCGCCATCTAGCACGGGAAGTCGCGTTCCTGTCCATTGCACGGGACAAATGTGGTGTCTCCCACATAAACAAGCTGGGAGGAACCTAGGAGTCGCACCCTTGCCGTACACGACAGTTTCAAAGTCTGGAGTGGTTCGTCTCCGTCATTGGATTTCACCCTGACAAGCCGTTCACATTTCCCGGTGAAACAACACCCTGGCAGCTGACCTATGAGAAGACATCGGCGAAGTCGGGGCCATCGAGGAGTCCAGCGGTTCGTCGGTGGAGTGGCACCTCACCCCCAAGATAGCAGAATCGTTTGCAATTAGGCTGAAACACCCCCACGTGGACCTGTTTGCAAACCGCCCAACGCCCAGCTCCCGACATACTGCTCGTGGGCCAGGTACCCAGCGGCCCTTCACCGGACGCCATGACAATGGAGCGGGACGGGAGTCACAGTATACGCCCTCCCTCCGATCGCCCTAGTTCCTCGGGTTCTTCTCAAATTCAACCAGGGACAAAGCATCTGCACATGATTATGGCTTGTGCCCGAACTGGCCTCGGCAACCGTGGTTCCCAAGCCTCCTGTCGCTGCTGTACGCCAACCCGTTGACTCTTCCAATAAGGAAGGCCTGATCAAGACTCCGGGGGCTCTGAAGGGCGATAAAACCTGACTGCATGGGCCAATTTTAATCCGTCCTACAGAGCAACAGGGCTTTCGCTCCACGCTTGCCCGTCTGGCGGGAGAGGCAAGGGAGTGGGACCACAACAAGGAAAGACTTATAGGCCTATGACTTTTCAAGTACCGGAACTGGTGCAGGATCACCAAGTGGAACCCTCTGCGACGCAAACTCTAAGGGAAGGTGCGGACTTCCTGATGACCAGTGTGGTTCGAAGATGGGCCAACCCACGCACAGTCAGGAGTGGCCGCACGGCAGTAGGAGCCATGATCTGGGGTTGGCGGAGGCATCACCGTGGTCTAACTACCAGCGCTTCATGACCTCATCAAGGGAATGCTACATCGACGGCCGCCTGAACGCTCTCTGGTACCAGATGGAACTTTGCCAAACGGTTCCTCCAGATTCTCAACAGTCCTCCTTATGAGGCCTCTACCATGCGTCTCTAGCGGACACCCCCAAGAAGACTCTCTTCCGTGTCGCGCCAGCACAGCAGGAGAGGAGGGGGCGGGAAAGTTAATAGGATATCATGCTTGTCTATAGCAGAGAATCACATCAACTTCACAGGGAACGCCGCTTGGCCTTCTTCCCCGATAAGGTACCTGGCCAAGAATCAAATCTCTCAGCTTAAACTCCACAGCTGATCATCTTCCCAGATCTCCGAATAAGCTTCAGGTTCCAGCGATGAAGGACCCTGTGTCCAGTTAGAGCCCTGAAGGTTTACCTTCAGCAGACTCAGCCCCTATGGGGGGGGATCACGACCAGCTTTTCCTCACATCTCAGAAGCCGTTTCGCCGGCCTCCAAGACGACATTGGCCAGATGGATCGTGGCAGTCATAAAGGAGAGCTAGCCTAGTACGGAGGTTGTTCTGAAGGGGACCGCACATAGGATCTCACGACGTAAGATCTCAGGCGGATGCTTGGGCCTCGTACCGGGGAGGCTTATACAAGTGAGGTCATGGACGCTATTGGATGGGCTTGTCCTTCTACATTCCAACACGTTTATCTCCGAGATGTCTAGTACGAACGGTTCGACGGCAAGGCTTAGGATTCCTATCATTAGCTTCCTCGTCATCACAGCAAGCCTCCACATCTTCCAGTCGCCCACAGCTCCAGTTAGCACTTACCCATTGAAAGTCGGGTATAAGTGCAACTATTCTATTATGGGTTTGTTCAACCTTCTCCCGGCGAGACCATTATCACCATAGCTCCGCTTGCCTTATGGCCCGGGGCACTCTGGTATCCGGGTTGACTCTACTAGTTGCAATCTGTGGCATAAGTCAGGCTGAATGGGAACGACTAGGAGAGGTAGGTGATTCCCATCTTCCCCCGGAGAGTCAGATCACCATAATCTCCGTATACATACCATTCAAGCCTGACGCTTCCCCCATGTAACGGTGTTCGCTCTCCCGCCCGTGGAGACAACCCGGTGGAAAGAGAATACCAAAATGATCCAGAAGTCAGTGTTCTAGATCATCGCCCCTGGTTAGTGCGCACTCAGGGGTCGTCGAACTTTCTAGTGGGTAACTTCTTGGTGTCCTGGTGTCCTACAGATTATCCGAAATTAGGAACACAAAGACCGTCTTGGAATAGTGTATTTGTAAAGGACCTTTTATTCAAAAATCGGAGAAGAATAATTAATTCGAAACGAATTGTCAGGGAATGCAATGGATTTAGCAAATCAAACATAAATGCTGTTGAGCGGGTTGTCACTATGGGTTCCGTACATGGGGAAAAATATGTAGCTTTATTTCTAATTCAAAACAAAAGTGACAGCATTATATTTAGGTCAGTCAAACAGTTTTAAAATGTTTTGGATGATTTGTGCTTACTTAACATTTTTGTAAATCATTGGTTCAAATATCGTTATGTTGATGAAAATGACCTTAATAATCTGGGACAGCTTTATTTCCTTTGTTGTTACTACATTAATTTGTTAATTATGACTAAAATATAGCCATATTGCTTAAACTGATTTTCATCTAAAACTACATGTCTTCTAGTTAAACAAATACAGTGAAATCAGAAAATCCAATTTTCGGTCCAAACTCACGATGTGAATGTTCATCCGATGATACAGCAAATCATTGTAAACATATCTAGATTACCCCTTTAAAGTTAACGCTACTGTAGTTTCTACTTAAAGTAAAAGCATGCACCACTTTAGGTCAAAACAGAAACTGTGTTTTGTTAATGTTGTTTTTGATGCTTTTGTGCTTACTTTAAAATGTTAGTGCATCATAAGTTCAATAAACAATATTTGAGAAAAATGACCCTTAAATGCTCTGGAAAAATGCTTTTTTTCTTTATTTTTAATTTCTTTAATTGTTATTTAAGACGTTGAAGTAATTTCTGTCCAAATATTAAGTTGGTTATTTTCTGATAAAGTTTTGAAGATACTCCAAAATCATCAAAATCTCAAAAACATATTTTTGGCCAAAAACTCAAAAAATCATATTTTTGGCCCAAAAGGCCAAAAATAAATTGTATTTTGGGCAACAAAACTCTTTTGAGAAATATAGCATATGAGCAGTTGATCTGACATGAGTTGCCAGCTTGGAACAAAAAATGCCCACATAATTTTTTTCTGAAAACACATTATGATACTTGGCTGGCTGTCGTTTTATTATCTAAGGAACATATTCAACTTGATTCTGAATTGCTTTTGGTAAATAGTATATTTATAAGTATATACAAAAAAAAAAATAAATTATTTTGTTTGTCTGCATCTGCAAAGTTGGCTCTTTGAAAATGGCATGCTCATGATGCTGGTATACAGGGGAAAGTATTCCATGTGTTTTGCATAACTCCCACATCTGTTAATGACAAAATGTTAAAGACATAATGTGAAAATAGGCGTGACGGGGGTTGCCAACATCCTGAACATGAATGATTGCCATTGCCCTTGCGAATTTCATTTCCTTATGACTTTTGTGCAGGTCTTTAACACAGAATTCTATATAAAGGGTGTTTTACAAAAGGGTACTATTGGCTGACCACTACAAGTGACCATAAAAACAATGTCTGTGTACCCCCATTTCTCTAATTGGTACTCTGCCAACATAAAGACCACCAAAAGCACTACCTTACGCTTGCAAAGAAAACCATTTGTTGAAATGCTGATGACTAACAAAATATGTACATATACATGGAAATGGAAATGCTTAAATCACTGTCTCATTGAAGTAGGTTAATATGAGTAGATTTAGCAATTGTCATTAAGAACATTTGGCGACAAACATTAACATTTAGGAATAACCATTTGAAGCTAGGTAATTAATATCCAGAAATTTTAAAAAGAGAGGTGACCCATTTGGTAAAAAATTAAAAAAAATGTCAGTTTGAAATTTAGTGGTAAAAATTCCATAAAAACTGTCCTCTCCATATTTAGGCTAATAAAGCTTTAACTTAATTGACAGATTGATTGGCTTCTGATATTCCTATTAAAAAACTTCTGTTTTATGTCTATACATTTGTAGTAAACACTGTTGCGCTACCCATTAAGTTTCCTGTATCACAGGATCAAAGTTAGGAAGTCAGTGTCCGTCAAAATCTGTCCTTGCCGAAAAAACACAAAGTTTCACTACCATAATTTTTTTTCCTGAAGACCTCACACCCCAAATTTTGGAAACATACTCTTTGAATCATCTATAATACAAAAAATATAATACTGAAAAATAATCAAAAAGCACTTTGTTTTTCACACCAATGTAGAAATGAATGAAGTGCTCTGTCAAAATCTTGTTCTATCCGAAAAATGTAAACATGTGATTCGATCATAAAATTGGTCACGAAGATGTGACGCCTCCAAATTTGGGAATTAACACTTCTTGACTTGCCTACAATGCAAAAACATCAATAATGACATTAATCATGCACTTTATTTTTCACCCAATAATCAGCCAGTAACCCCCTGATTGTAAAACAACCCAGAAACCAAGCAGCAGCCGTCTGTGGGGATTATTGAATAGGCCCGCAACGTAACCGATTTCGGAAAGAATTTTTTTGCTTGTTCACTGTTCCCACCATTTCATGCATTTTGCTTCGACGGAAGCCCAGGTCACTGAGTCAGCAATGGTCCGCTCAGTCTCAACGTAAAAACAGAATATCTTTAACAGGTCAGTGAAAGCCCCCTAGCTACTTCTGATTAAGTTATATTTTGGACAGAATTTAACACACACGAGTGTGGACTGCATGAAGCCCGGGGAACATCGCACCTCGTTTCACGACGCGGCCGTAATTGGTCGAAGGATGCGCCGAACCTCCTCATGTCTGCTCTGCGTAAGCTTGTTCACTTGGTTGCGCTTACTGAGGTGTGTTGTGCATATCTCCTGTCCAAGTAATTTTAAATCCCAACTGTAAACTTTTCTGCTAAGCATATAACTTCACATTATGTCGTTAACATGTTGTCATTAAAGATGTGGATTATGCAACAAAACCACATGTAGGAACAATCCATTTTTTTAATCTTTCAAGTATATGAGTTTAAATATCCCTAAGACACTACAGTGATTTTGCTTAACCCTAACCCTGACCGGGTCGTTTTCGACCAACGGCCAAATGCAACGAGGTGCCTCTATTTTTATTTTTTAACTGCCCCGATGCAACAGAAACAATTTGCATTTCATTGCATCTCGGCCGTTTTTTCCCGGCACAGAATAAGTAGCGTAAAGTTGTTAAAGGCCGCAGATCAGAAAATCGCGTAATTTTCCCGGAAGACGGCCCAGTGCAACGAGGAACATCGGCCATTTTCCGGAAGACGTCCCAGATGCAACGAGGAACATCGCGTGGCTAATGCATGAGAACAGGATCCTAACAAATAAATAAATAAATAAATAAATAATGGATGCGTATTGCACACTGATCGCATGAATCTGTAGTTA
The DNA here is from genome assembly GCA_023653785.1 of Ophioderma brevispina. Classification (NCBI taxonomy): domain Eukaryota; kingdom Metazoa; phylum Echinodermata; class Ophiuroidea; order Amphilepidida; family Ophiodermatidae; genus Ophioderma; species Ophioderma brevispina. Next base: position 15,258 of record JAMKCH010074823.1, read on the forward strand.
TATTTCGCCAGTCCGTTGCGTGGCGCTATTACCTATGTCATAGTCGTGCGTGGCGCATTACGCTACGTCATGCTCCGGTTTACGTCATGAATGCGTTTATGCATAAGTTTAAAAGTAGATTATCGAAAATGGTGGCGCTTCACCATCGATATGATTGTCTATGGGCATTGTTGGTACACAGTGTCACCCACCTGATGAAAAGCATTGCGGCCTTCTGCGGGCAAACCGTCCGCAATTCGTGAAAAGCATCGCAATCATTTCCCGGGATGCGTCCCCAGTTGCCCCCCACGCAGAACATCGCGTCATTTTTCCGGGGACGGCCCAGATGCAACGGGAACATCGCGTCCTTTTTCCGTAATACGCGCCCAGATGCAACGAGGAACATGCGTCATTTTTCCGGTACGAAAGACGGCCCAGATGCAATGAGGTGCAATTATAGTCATTGCGCGACAAAAAATAGTTCTTGCTCCCGAGATGCAACGAAAAACTTTTTCCGACCGGTAACCACGTTTTTCGTTGCACCGCATTGCGTCTGGGCCGCGTTAGGGTTTACTCAGCAAATCGAAAAAATCATCAAAATCTATTTTTGGCATGTATGTAACAAGTACAGGTACCGTCTAACTACCCTGCAAACGATACGACCAGAAGACCAAAAAAAAAAAAAAAAAAAAGAAAAAAAAAAAAAAAAAAAAAAAAAAAAAAAAAAAAAAAAAAAAAAAAAAAAAAAAAAAAAAAAAAAAAAAAAAAAAAAAAACAAAAACAAAAAAAAAAAAAAAAAAAAAAAAAAAAAAAAAAAAAAAAAAAAAACAAAAAAAAAAAAAAATATAAGGACAGAATCGGAGGATTTAGTCATTACTGTCCGAACGGACACTTACTACAACACGTAATTGAATGAGAACGTATCTTTGGAACACTGCCAGTTTTCTTTCATTTTCCTGTCAACTCTACGGCGGAAAAATAGCTTATGAGAAATTCTACAGATTTATTCTTCACTTTGAAGCTACTTCGCCAATTTCAAATATTTTTCAAATCACTGATAGTGTCGTTAAGTGGAAAGAGTATGTTCAACATGAAAAGAGATATAGAATAAATATATATGTCACTGAATTAACCCATAAAAGATATTTTAGTGCTTACCATTCTTGATTTCCACACAGTGAGAAAGTTGATTCCCATGCCTCACCAATTGCATGGATGACTTTGGTTGCCAGTTCAAATCCCAGCACGACAATGAAAGAAGGTTCCAATCCATTTTCCACCTATCCTGCTGGACATCAAAAGTTCAGGACAATAATGAGGTTGCCAGTTTGAATTGCAAATTGCCCAGATGCAATTAATTTTTGATGGTATATTTTGTAATAAGATAGGGAATAAATATGCTTGTTGTAACGGGAAATAAATTGCTACTTTTTAAAAAAAATCAGTGACAGCGCGGGGGGCGGGGTAACACGGGGGGTGTGGTGGGGAAAGATGTTAAACAAGTTTGCAAAATGCACTTACATTTTTATTTTGGTTTATTTTTATAAATAAACCAAAGGTTAATTCAAATGATTTTCACCAGGAAATGGCTCAAATCGGGACCAAGTAGCTACATGTAAGTCAATATGTAAATGAGTTTTTTTGGCTATCTTTGAGACATTTTGTCAATGTTCAGAAATGAACCTTTGTAAGCATACAAATAAAAAAAATGTGGGGAAAAATGACTCGTAAAATCAAACCCACAGGCCTACTGGAAAAACAAACTTTTTGTTGTATTGATTAATAAATATTAAATAGTATTACAAGGCGGCCTTCAGGCGCCTTGTTCTGTTTTTTGATGGTTTATCTTCTTTCTTGCTTTCTTCTGGCACACAAATGCGTCTAGCTCATTCATGGTTTGACGTCTTATGGACCAGACTTATATCAAATGACCGTTGAGTCTTCCGATTAATGTCATAGACTTTTGACCCATGTCGGCCTTGACCTGGCACAGGGCATCAAAAAAGTAATTGCATGCCAAAAATATCTTATTCTACAGTATTATGCCGATATAACTAAACTTGTTCAGATGAACCAAGACCCTGCTCATTATAGGGTGTTCAGGAATAAGGAGTCAAAGGTCATTAAGGGGAGGGTCATTCGGTCTGAAAAAGCCAAGATGATTATGTCATTTAATTGGCCAAAATATCTTCTTCTACAGGATTTATGCCGATATTCAAACTAAACTTTTTCACCAAGAACTCTGACCCATAGCTACATACAGGGTGTCGAATAAAGGAGAAGTCAAAGGTCATTAAGGGGTAAACTTCCGGTTCAAAAAACCAAAATATTCCAAATATCAAACATTTTATCTAAAAACCCAAAATAGTACAGTAACAATTAACTTGCAGATATGCCATTAATGATTCCTTGTGTATGCAAAGTATTTTTATTTTGGAGGGTCCCCCAATACGGTCATTGAGGTCATTTCCGGTTTTAGGGTTAATAATTTCACGAATTTTTATCTCCAAAAACTAATCATAGTAGAATATTTTTATAATTTAAAGTTACCATCTTTAACCCAATTTAAAAAAAGGTTTTTGTTTTTTTAATACCGGGATCAAAGGTCAGTAAGTGGGTCGAAAGGCTCAATTTTTATGCCAAAAAATACAAAAAAATAAGACCAAATTGGTTATCTAGCCTAACGAGGACAGATAAAGCAGTTATTACTACAGTGATGTAACATTTGTATAGTGAGAAGAGGTCTATATTAGTCTCGCCCCAAAGGTTCAAAGTTCAAGGTCAAAGGTCAAAATTTACAAAACAAGCTCCGATTGAACTGAAATTTGACAGAATAATCCTAGGATATCGTAAATACAAGAAAAAAAGGAAGTTGACCCTTTCGGACCCAGGGGTACGTTATAGAGGTTGCAAAGGTAAACAGGCGTCAAATATGTAATTTTTTGTTACAAATATCTTCTTCACAGCATTACGCCGAATAATCAAACCCCAACTGGTTCAGAGGGACCACTGAACCCTTGCTTCATATAGGGTGTTCAGGGTATAAGGAGTCAAAGGTCATAAGGGGGTCATGCCGGGTTTTGAAAGCCAAAAATTGTAAAAATATTCAAAAAATCGAAGTGTCCTATAAATTACGTAGCAGAGTAAGGTCATTAAAGCACATGTATTGTTACTAGCCAGGGTCTTCGGGTTGTCCACAGTTTCAAGATCAAAGGTCAAAAGGGGTCCACTTCCGGTCAACCCACAAATATTCCAAAATTTTCAAAAAATTTTTATCTCTAAAACCCAAACATAGTACAGGGACCTAACCCTTGCAGTATGCATTAAGTGTTACTAGGGTTATGCAAAGTATTTATTTTGGAGGTCATAAGTCATTTAAGGTAATTTCGGTTTTAAGGTCAATAATTTTTAGAAATTTTTTATCTCCAGAACTAAAACCGTAGTAGAAATTTTTTTTATTTGCAATTGAACAATGCACTTTTGTTGTGTCACGAGGTTTTGTTTATACCAGGATCAAAAACAGGTCATTAAGGGGGTCAAACGGGGTCAAAATGTCAATTTGCCAAAAAAATGCTAAAATAAGACCAAAAAGGATTTATCTCAGCCTATAGAGGACAGATAAAGCCGTTATTGCTTACAGGATGTAACATGTATAGTAGAGAGGGTCTATTGATGTCTCCACCCCCAAAGGTCAAAGTCAAAGGTCAAAAAGTTACAAACAAGCTCCGCGATTGAACTGAAATTTGCGGAGAATCCTCGGGATATCGTAAATACAGAACAATTACCCAGTTGACCCTATTCGTGACCCGCGGGTCAAGTTATAGAGGTGCAAAGGTCAAAGGCGTCACAATATGTAATTTTGTCACAAAATTATCATCTTTACAAATTACGCGATATCAACCAAACTGGTTCAGAGGAAACCACGGATCTCTTGCTTCATATATAGGGTGTTCAGGGCTAAGGAGTCAAAGGTCATTAAGGGGGTCATTTCCGGTTTGAAGGCCAAAAAATGTTGAAAAAATATTCAAAAAATCGCGCTGTCCTTACAAAATTACGTAGCAGAGTGATATCATTAGAGCAAATTGTATTGTTACTAGCCAGGGGTCTTCGGGTTGTTCAGAGTTTCAGGATCAAAGGTCATTAAGGGGTCACTTCCTGGTTAAATCCCAAAACATATTCCCAAAAATTTTCAAACTTTTATCTCAAAAGAAAACCATTTAGTGACAGTGACCTAACTTGCATGTTTGCATTCATGTTACCTGCTGGTATGCAAGGTATTTTTATTTTGGAGGTCAAAGGTCAAAGATCAAACAAGCTCGATTGAATGAAAATTTGACAAACAAAGATCCTCGGATATCGTAAAATACAGAAAAATACACTCTACCCGATTCGTGACCCAAGGGTCACGTTATAGAGGTTCAAAGATCAAATCCCTGGATTCTTGGGATTTAGTGAAAACTCAATGATAACATTTCCTATAATGTTGTTAACACGTAAAAAATACATTAATGACATTTGTGAAAATATTGGTCAAGTTACAGGGGTCAAATGTCACTGAAAGGGAGTAAGGGGTCACAATGCCCATAAATTCGGCCCGCCTGGTGTTATGTCTCAGGCATGACTAGTTTGATATTATTTTGATGATGATGGAATGAGGGGGGGGGTGAGGGTTGGTGGTGGTGCTGGTGGTAGTAGATGTCTTTTCGTTGACATGTATTTTTGTAAAAACTAAGTACAAATTATTTCATATATGCAGTGGCGTAGCCAGCTTTTTTTCGGGGGGGGGGGGGGGCAAAGGGGGCATATTATTTTCAGGGTTTCAGGGGGGGGCAAGCATATGGCCTATCACAAATTTTCACAGGGGCAAGAGGGGGGCAAGATTCCCACAGGAGCTGCCCCCCCCGGCTACGTCACTGCAAATATGCCAGCTGCAAAGTAACAGGCAGGGCAGCAGCAGCAAAGGTAAGTGAAGCAGGTAAGCGTAGTTAAGCAAAAAAACAAAAAAAACAGCGCATTTAATTTCTTTACATTTTTACTCGAAATTTAAAAAAAAAAAAAATGCGGCTGCGAAGGGGGCTTGAAACCCCCCCCGGACCACCCCAAAAAATGCATATCACAGTTGTTTTTTTCACATTCTTTGCGGACAACAAACCTTTTAGTGGCCTAAGCAGAATGCAGGTCAGACCTAAGCAAGCAACTAAGACCAGGAAAAAGAAAATTTCTAATACCAGTAAAAGCAAGGGATTAAAGGTTTTGTTTTTAGGCTACAACAACCAAAAAAAAACCAGTTAAATGTCCAACACAACAATCACAGCAAATGTAGAGGAAAACAATTACGGCCAATATGTTTAAAATTCCCAAAACCGGAAAATCATATATTCCTTTATTATCACCTGCGGTTTGGTTAGTAAATAGAGAAGAGGTTGTGGATTACAGGTTGAAATTTAGTATTTGGTATCCCTTAACAGGATCTGGAAAAATAGGTTTTAACAAAAAAATCAATATGCATGCAAACAAAGTTTTCTATGAGAAAAGGACAGAAGTTTAACATTAATTAGCTCTCGCCGCCATCCTCATCATCACGTCGCCGCCCATATCTCACCCATCGCCGCCAATCATCATCCACCATCGCATGCCCTCATCTCATAATAATCACCAACATCGCGCCGCCCACCGCCAGCATTCATTCATCAATCATTCATCATCAAAACCAGAAACTGTAACAAGCTAAAAAAAACTAATGTTTATCTGAAAATGAGACCTGTAAAACTAAAAAAAAAGTTTGAGCATTAAAAAGATTGTTAATAAGGACAAATAATTTGAAAATAGCATAACAACCATTCACCCTCTTTGCTAATTGGACCACCTTCTATTTAAAATCCCAAACACCCCCCAGCTTACCAGCCTACAAAAATCTAAGGCGGGTATTTCCTTAATTCCATTTTAGCGTAATGCTACAATAGGGCAAAACCAGGGTACACAGTCAATTCGACGGCTTGCCCAACTCGACGATCCAAAATCGACCGTCATCCACACTCGAGACTAAAAAAACGAACGGACAACCAAGTCGACCAGTCCATAACCAGCTCGACCGAAACCAACTCGACCGGGTAATACCAAATCGACCGTCTCGTGAAGTACAACTTCAACTGATCGCGTGGCGTTCACATTACCGATTGCTGACGTTTTGTGGTTACCGGCACGGGTTTGGAATTGTGCATGTCATTATTCTTATTGTACTTTTTGATGTTTAGATTTTGGTCCTGGTTGATTCTGCCCTATTATGTTTAATGAACCAAAACTTAAAGCTACAGTGCTAGTATAATAATTCTTCTAAACTACAACCGTGGTCTTAATTAACCTTGCGCCAGACAGATTATAACACTTAGAATGGTAAGTAGGTTCTCATCAAGCTTTATTTTCAAACCTTTTCGCTCGTTAAAGTCGGTGCTCCACAACTAAACTGCCGGAAAACGCAGTTTTGAGGGTTAGGTTTGGGATCAAATCGAAACCCCAATTCAATCAACAATTTAACCGTGTTGAGAGTCTCTCCGATCAAGGAAAATGTTTGGTTTTGAGAGTGGGTCAAAGAATGGATGAATGGATTTTACCCGGGGATTTCATCGAGTTTCAGTCATGTTACAATACGGGTTACAATACGATACAATTTGCCAGCTTAGTATTGTCCCAGCTTGTCGATATCTTATCGCGTTTGACTATGCCAGTTAATCCCGGGCCTTTCACAGTAGAATAAGCACTATTGGGAACTAAGTAACTGTGAAAACTCCACAGTGGTGAACGATCGATGTACATAGCCTATGGAGTATTACATGATAGTATGTAGTACACAATAAATTACGGACAGCATTTACAATTAAAAGAAGTTAATTTATTTGTTTCAATATAAATATTGTTGTCATGTTTTTATTTTTGTTTCCCACACTGTTTGATGAAACGCTTCCGCGTGTGCACTGTTGTTAAAGTGTAAAAAAAAAAAAAACGGCCAATAAATATACTAAAGTGATTATCTTACATTATTGTTCACAAACTGGCATGACAAAATATAATTCTAGACGGTATCGGTTACTAAGGCACAGTGCCAGTATAAGGTAAGATGAATCAGTGCTAAATTGATTATCGCAAATGACAATTGTTTCTTTATTGATTTAGATTTTCATTAATTTAGCGTAATAGTTAGTTATAAGTGCAATACGACTGGTTAAAATAGACTATCCAATTTCCGAAAATTGAAGCATAACACGCCTAAAATTGTCCCAATTGACGGAGCTGAGTTTTTTTCCATTAGTGGGGTCTACTATCTATTTATACTCAATTATTTTTTGTACCTTTATCACAAATTAATTTATCTTACTAAGTATCATCCATTGATTCGTATTAATGTTAGGGCAAGGGTTAAGGCAACCGAGAGATTTCATAACGGGTGTGTGGTTCGTTTCTAAAAAAATGAAAAGCTCCTGAGTTCCATTGATGTTACATTTCCACATAAAAAATATCCCATCTGAAAGCATTAATCTGAAAATGATTGATTTTTTTTTAATTTCCTATTGGAGCAAAGTAGTACATCAGTCTATATGTTTCATTGAAATATAAACACAATCAAAAAAAACACCTTTTTGTTTCACTTTAAGATATATTTCTGTACCTAAATAAGGTAGGAAGCGTTTTCCCTGTTAATCTTTTAGACTATACAGAATATGGATGCCTTGAAAAATCTACTTTTGCCGATGTCACGTCACGGTCCCCGAGTCGACCCCGTCAAGGTATGGGCCTAACAGTATACGCAATCAGTGTCCCCTTGAATAAATTGACTTAAATCCAGATGTGGAAAAGAACTCTCAAATAGTAAAAAGATTAAAGCATATTGTTGTATAATCCAAACATTAAGGTTCATTGATAATAAAGTCGCAAGTAAGATGTAAATTTACATTCCATGAAAGCATAAAGTATAATGCTGATTACCAATTATACTCACTACTGGACACTTGACTGATTTCATATGATTTTTTTTTCAACATAAGTGGACATGAGAACAGGGAATAATGCAGAAAATATTGATTATAGTGCTAGGAATTACAGAAAAAGAAGAGGCAACGGGGGCTAGCCCCGATAATGTAATTTGTCCCGGAAAATGGTAGGATTTTAATTGGTCTTAATAAGGGTGATTGTTGGCCTCCCTTTGTTGCACCGAAGAACATAAACAGAGAGATGGTCTCTCCTACAGCACAACAAAAATTTCAGCAATGCATTTGTTGCGTCGGATCAACATTCACTTCGAATTTAGTAAGGTATGAGGTGTAAAGGTGTGAAATCTTGAAAAGTTTATTGACCATGTTTATAGAAGAGTAATATTACATTCAATTCTACAGCAGAAAAGTATTTCGACGTCGCACTTATGGACCATTTTTGCCATGCGCGAATTAATGTCTTGCTTTTATAGTGATGGCCGATCTTGTTCGGCAGAGACTTAGGTAATCACTTTTCTGTTGTCTGTCTGTCTGTCTGTCTGTTGTCTGTCCTCTGTCCATATGTCTGTCTGTATGTCATGCGGTCTGTCTGCCTTGACATGCCTGGTTCCCGGGCTTGTGTTTACGATGTATCTGAAGTTCCGTAAGGGCTAGGTGATGTAACTTGTGGAAAGAAGCGGGTCCCACGAGTTTCTCGACCCTGATTAGATTTTGGGCATAAAAATATGCCAAATTAAAGTATAATTTTAGCATAATTAACGAAAATTTCCCGCAAAGATTGTGTACAAGTTTTCTGGAGTTCCCGTAAGGCGTATCGATGATGTAACTGGTGGAGGGAGCGGGCTGGGGGTTCTCGAACTGATAGATTTCGGGCGTATTATCGGGCAAAGGTAGTATGAATGGCTAATTAATATGCACAAAAACAAGCGTTAATGCTTATTTTTATATTTTGAAACGGGACATTGGTACGGAGGAAAATTCCCTTCACTGATGAAAGCCTATCATGGTGCGATCTTTTTTGCATTGAACGGGGTGATAATGCAGCTTAGGTATGCCACATGAGCTAATTAAATATGCGTAATACTGTATCTCTGAAACCGTACTTCGGATAGTGCAAAATTCCTTCGTCTGTGAATGAAAGAAACACTATGCCTTGCATCTTTTGGTGGAATATAATTGGGTCAAAGTTGGATGTGGGCCGATTTAAAGGGGCATTTTTGATACAATTGATCTAATTATATATGCATTAATTGCTGTATCACTGAAATTGTACATGAGAGTACCAAGACTATTCCGAATGATAGCGCCACGCAAAGGCAATTTTGAATGAGCTACCTAACAAAATCAATTAAGACAGCATGACGTATTGACCGGGGTTAGAGTAAGTCAATTACACAGGCACCACGTTCGACCGGTGATCGATGAGGTACTGATTTCAGGCAGTATGCCTCCAATCGAACTTGATCGATTAGCCTTTCCTGATTTATTCAGAAAACCCTGTGTCAACTAGAAAAGTGCTTCTGATGGTTGGTACATTTGTGACCCATATTGTCTGCCCTCCCAGTTGCATTCAGCAGCCTTGACGGAATACATGTGGATATGTACTTTATTCCATCAAGGCTGCTGAATTCAACTGGGAGCAGATAAGGTGGGTCACAAATGTACCAACCCCCTCGGATCAAAGGTCATATTTGTACATGGCGCTGGCAAACAAGTTGTGTTTTTGAGAGGGTTGTTTCCCTGGAAAATGATTTGGCCATTTATGGACGATTTATTAAGAATTCAACTAAATGAAAAGGTTAATACTATAAGCTAAGGGAAATAAAATCAACCACTATTGTGAATGCTTCTGAAATTTTGGTTCATATGCAGTGTATGAAAAGTGGTCTTTGAAATGGCCTTCCTTTTAAATCGAAAAGTAACATAACAATAACATCGTTGCATAACCTCCACATCGATAAGACAATGTGGAGTTAATATGCTTAGCAGAACATTTACAACACACATGACGCTATTACCTGGAAGTGGGACATCACCGGGCTTTAGCAAAATATGCTTAGCAATTATTAAAACATTATAGAGTTGAAGGCGTAGTGTCTGGTGTGATGTGCAGTGATGTACTTTTAGATTTTTTAGCACTTTATTTCCTCCGTGATACGTACTCGGATTCCCTGGGCTCCCTGGTTTGTTTCACCGCGGTGTGAATCGCTTGGATAGCCAGGAGCGGACATCAGTCAGGACGAATCTGCCAGGGTGGTAGACGTTTGCAAGAGCGGGTGAGTCCAAGTGGACTCTCCAACGTATTTTGCACGCGTGTCATGGAGACCCCACCCCACAAATTTCTTGTAGTACACCAAGTTTGTGGTGGAAGGATGGAAATAGTGAGGGTATGGGGGTGTGGGAAGTCTTGGTAAAAGAGGTAGAGGAGGTGAGAAGGATGAGTATTATCAGGCCTCTGAAAGTTGACTCCAGGCAAATTGGTTTGAAACCTCAGGGCACCGCCATTTGACGATTGCGTCAAACTTATTTGCATGTAAATGCTATTGCTGCTATTATCGCATAGCTCATTATTGCATTAGCATAGTCATATGCCTCGATGCTGGCTTGCTGTGTGCCCACTTGCATTATGGGGCCATTGTTATGTCCCTTAGCGGTTTTGCTGAAGAGTTTTAATATTCCCCCAAACCGCGGAAGCTCCAAACGGAGAAGTGTGATGCATGAACGTGAAAATTTGATTTACGGGCATCGGCAGACAGCCACAGACAATTCCCATTGAGTGTGGTCCTTGGTATTATGGTTATGACAGTTGGGAAGGAGGTGAGGTGTGAAGTTCTGTGTGAAGTTCATGATATGTGGCTATGCTCTGCAGTGTGGAAGGAAGTGCGAGGAGAAGGAGCATTTTGAGTTATGATGAGTGGCAGAGATGAATGAATGGGATGTGCAAAGTGTGGGTAAATTGGTCCTGTGTTGGTGGATTTTAAGGGGCACATGTGAGGAAAAAGATTGAAGGTTTTGAAGGTTGTTCAGGAAGAAAATGGGTTTGGGGAGATAAATCTGGAAGGAAGAATGTTGTTAGAGTTTTGTGATGAAAAAGGTGTAGCAAATGGTTTTCAGGAAAGAGGACAACAAGGAAAGTGGACATTTTAGTGGGGGAAATGAGACAGAGATTTTTGATTTAAGTTAGTGGGCAAGGGAAGGGGAAGAGAACATTTCTGAAGAATTACCACACATGTTGGGGGTTGCAGATGTGTGGATAAGAGGAAGGTGAAAAAAGGGTCAAAAATGTTCGTTATTTATCAACAAGGATTATTTTTCTCCTGCATGCCCATAGAACATTCGAAGTGGAGAGCGCACGCAAAGGCAATTTTGATGAGCTACCTAACAAACTCCAATTTTCATGCACTATGACGTATTGACCGGGGAGATGACGTACGTTCAATTACACAGACACAACGTCAACAAGTATCGATGAGGTACTGATTTCAGGCAGTATGCCTCCAATAGCTTACGATGCCTTATCCCTGATTTATTAGAACCCTGTAGAACTCGAAAGATGCGTTGGATGGTGGTACATTTTGTGACCCACTTTGTCTGCTCCCAGTTGAATTCAGCAGCCTTGGACGGAAATAAAGTGCAGGAATCTTTTTTTCCATCACGGGCTGAATTCAACTGGGAGCAGGCAAAGTTGGGTCACAAAATACCAACCCCTTCGGATCAAAGGTCCTATTTGTACTGACCCGCTGGCAAAACAAAGTGTGTTGAGAAGGGTGTTTACCTGGAAAATGATTTTTGACATTTATGGACAATTAAAGATCGTCCATAAAAAGATGAAAAAGAAAAAGATGAAGTTTTAAGGTTTTTTGAAGGTGTTCACGGAAAAATGGGTTTGGGAGAGGAAATCTGGAAGGAAGAATTTGTAAGTTTGTGATTGAAAAAAGGTGTAGTAGCAAATATCCATGGTTTCAGGAAAAGAGGATCAAAAGGAGAAAGTGAACATTTAGACGGGGGGGAAATGAGCAGAGATGATTTTAAGTTAGTGGGCAAGGGAAGAGAACATTCTGAAGGAAGAATTACAACAACATGTTGGTGGTTGCTAATGTGGATAAGAGGAAGGTGAAAAAGGGTCAAAAATGTGCGTTATTTATCAACAAGGATTAATTTTCTCTTGATGCCCATAGACTTTCCGAAGTGATAGCGCCACGCAAAGGCAATTTTGATGACTCTACCTAACAAACTCTCAAAGTCATGCACTAGGACGTATTGACCGGGGGGGATGGGGATGAGTACGTCAATTACAAGCACCACGGTTCGACAGTGTCGATGAGCTACTGAGTTCAGGCAGTTATGCCTCCATCGCTGATCGATTAGCCTTCGCTGATTAGCAGAAACCTTTGTATCAACTAGAAAGTGCTTCTGGATGGGGTGTGGATAAGAGGAAGGTGAAAAAAAGGTGGTGGGAAGGTAAATGCAGGAGAGGAGGAAGTATGGAACGTTGAAAGAAGAGAGACAAGAAAAAATGTTGAGATGAGCGTTGGGCAAGCTGTGGGGACTGATTGTGTTGGATTTGTGGGGCTGCTTTAAAGAAGGGGGTGGTACAGGCACATGTGATGAATGAGTGTTTTGTGGGAAAAAGGAAAAGTAGGAGGAGGACAGGGAGGGGGAAATGGTGGTGGTGGAATGAGAGGTGAAGGATGGCAATAGTGAGAAAGAAGGTGCTATAAGGAAATGAGAAAGCGTAAGACGGATGAGAATAAAGCCAGGCATAAGAGGCTGAAGAAGCGAGCAAAGAAAGTGGTTGTGAAGGCTATGAAGGAGGCTGAGAAGGGGCTGTGTTCGCTGAGAGAGAATCCAAACAAGGTGTATAAGATAGTGAAGGCAATGAAAAAGCAAGGAAGAGATGTCAAAGGGGGAAGATGTATGAGAGGAAGTGGTGGAAAATTGAGAGAGATAGAGGTAGAGTCTGGAAAGAGCATATGGAGAGAATCATGAATGAGGAGAATGAGTGGGATTAGAAGGTAGAAGCTGATATGGTGGAAGGGCCAGTTGAGAGGGTCAGTTGGGAAAAAGTAGTGAAGGAAATTAGAGAAATGAAAAAAGGAAAGGCAGCTGGACCTTCGGAGGTGAGTGTTGAGATGATTATTGCGAGTGGAGAGATAGGGATAAGTGTGATGATGGAGTTATCACAGAGTGTGTTAGATGGAGGAGGGATGCCAGAGGAGTGTGCAGTGAGTTGAAAGTGATGGAGTGGGTGATGAGGAAGAGAAGGATACCAGAAGTAATGGTTAGAGCAGTGATGAGTTGTATGAAGGAGCAAAGACAAGAGTTAGAGTGGGGTCTGATTTGTCTGAGGAGTTTGAGGTGTGAAGGTTCAGGGCTTTCGCAATTGATTTTTGAATTGTATGAGTCGTTATAGAGAGTGCAAAAAAGCCGTCCTTTTTCAGTTGATTCCTGGATTGCCTTCACCAATTTCTTTTCCGGCTGACCCTCTTAAATGGCCCTTCCACCACATAGCTTCCACATCATCTCATTTCCCCCCGTTATACGGCCAATCGACTCTCTCCCTCGTATTTTAGATTGATTTTATAGTGCTCTTGTCAAACTCTACCTCATCTCTCCTCCTGAAATTCAAATTACTCACGTCCTCATACATCTTCCCCTTGACATCTCTTATCCCTTTTTCATTGCATCACAATATATACACCCTTCTTGGAGTCTCTCAAATCACTCAGCCCCTACTCAGCCTCTCCTTCCTAGCCCTTCGCCACAACTTCTTTGCTTCACTCTTAACCTCATCAAAAAAAAATTGCATCATGATGAGCCTGATGATGAGTTGACCAGTAAAGTTTAAGTAAATTAAGACCGACCGTGCTCTCCTTTGCTTGTAATGACAGTTTCAAATCTTCAGAAAGTGCCTTTAAAAATTCTCGGGAAAACTATGGACCGATGAAGTGCTGCTTATTTCAGAAAGAATTAAAAATAGCTTGCATCTGAGAATTTGTGGTATTTTAGTGGCTGAATTCTGCTTTTTAATTCATTAGGTTTTAAATTTTAAGGACAAGAACTACTAATATAATTCGAATGATTTGCCTATTGAACAATTTTATTGTACCCAAAAGAAATGCTCAAAGTAAATATTATATTGACTGTAGTTAAAGGTGCGGGTTTCGGTCGGTGTCTGGACCCCCCGGAGTTACCCGGAAGTAGTATTGATTTTGATTATCAGATGAAAGGCGTATTTTTTTTCCATTGTGTCCTGAAATTTGAGCTCTCATGATATCAACCAAAAAAACCACTGTTTAGTAGTGGTTAACATAATTTAGCCACAGTGTTGGAATGGGCTGCAATATGCATTATGACTTCTACCATCAAAACCACAAGTTTGTTTCCAAGGTCTCATATGGGGCATATGTCAGTGCCAGGCTCATATCAAGTAGAGAAACACAATCGACATAAATGGACAGACCTTTAATGTGATGAATGCCAGACCTACGAAGTTATACTGCATTAATTTTAAGATCTAAAAAATCTTGGTCATAATATTTACCAAGAAAAAGAAATGTATTTGAGGGGGGGCGATCAAGTAATCATAAATTTTTGCAGTGTGTTTAGACAGAAAAAAGATGAGAGAAATCTTCTCTGGTTATCTGGCTCTTTATTTGAAGTCTGGTGTGTAGGTGCAAACAGGTGGTGACACAGTTTAAACACATTTGAATCAGACATCTGGGCATGATGGCGAATGCAAAAATTCAGATTGTATGAGGCATTAATGAGTCATCATTCATGTTAGAGTAGGCTCTATTAATATGAATTTCCATTTGTCGGTCTAGGTTGCCGTTGGCTGGGGTTTTTATTATGATTGTTATTAGTGATATAAGCGTACTGCATTACATTACAGCAGGACGAAGAAGGCCAATAATGTATTGAGGTAAACATGATGGATAATAAGGTTAAAGTAAAAGTGTTTGACTGAATTACTGTGAAATCTCAAAAGTTTCTTGCCTCTATTTTGATAATATTTTTTATTCATTATTTAAAGCAATCAACAGCACATTTCTTTGACACGAACCCTTCCTATTTCCCGGATATTTTGAGGATTTTGCCACAGTTTGCATGGTAATTGGCTGGTAAACAATACATGTGAATGCTGGAAGTCAACATTCTCTATGGTCCCAAATAATGGAATTTGTATTAGAATAATTAATATCGGAGATCTCCGATAATAATGTTCAAAGGCTGTTGGAAAGGTCCGTCAATACGATAGCCGGGAACTTGCGCCATATACGTGTTTATGATTCATCCATTAGTGGTTCCGTTGGTTCAGGCAATCAAGTTAGTTAGGGTAATTTTTCATGAGGTTCAGGTGGCAGTATGGGACTATTTCACCAGGGACGGACATAATGTGGCGTTTCCATGCAGTGAACACCATTAAAACTAAAATCGAGGATCCCCAATTATAATTACAAAATCGGCTCTTTTTAACACAATACGCATTTTGAGAATCACCACTCACAGGGTTTTTAGTTTCTTAAGACAATTACCAACAACAACTGTGCAAAAATCTCATTTTTTTAAAATTGAGGGCGTCTTCAAAAATTGATGTTATTATCTTTATCACATATTGGGACTTTACTAGAAGTAGGCAGTACCGAGAAAGCCTCAAATAACATGGTGAGTATTCAGGAAGTTAAACAGAGGGTAGGGGTTGGGGGTTTGAGTTAAGCTCATTTTCATGGTGCGTGCTTTGTGCGACCTCATTGCACAATTTTTCCAGCTTCTTTGATAATGGTTGAACCATTTTGTAACCGACGCCCCTCTCAAACTACGACAAGGGGTGACAGGAGGGAGACCTGCAGTGTCAGGCAATTTTAACATACACAATAAATATAACTTCTGTCCACTTAGCTCTCAATCCTCCTTCTATGATCCTTCATCCAGGTATGACTTGTGCCATTATTTGTCGTCAAACTGAGTGCGCGCATGCATTTGTTTCCAATGTACTTAGAGGCACTATCAGTGATTTGCTAAATCAGAAAATAAAATAAAAAAATCATCAAAAATCAGATTTTTGCATTCATGCCTGTAACTAGTATAGCTATCCCAATATACCCTACAACAAGTGCTAAGTCTGAAAACAACCTAATAAGGATGGAATATGGTATTTAAGCCATTACTGTCCGTACGGACACTTACTGCAACACGTAAGTGAATGGGGATTCATATCTTTGAACACTGCTGTTTTCCTTCTTTTCTGTCAATAATTTTTTCAATTGCAAAAAATAACTTATATTGGGATTACTTGCCCTACACTTTTAAGCTATTCCTGCAAATTTCAAATATTTTAACTCTTTCGAGTGAATCATTGATAGTGCCTTTAAAGCTAAGAATATTCAGCCATTAACCTCTAGTTGCATAGTTTTTTAAAGTGACAATGTAGAATAAACATCATCCTAGTGTAGAAATTTTTTTTTAAATGTCACATTTTCGTTAGTTCAAATTGAAAATATTACTGTAGAATATTTGTTAACTTTTACATATTATATTGATATATGGTACAAAATTATAGACCAAAATCTTGTGACTCTGTGCATTTTCAATTACTACTAAACCTAAAAGTCGGAAGTTTGAATGGATTGAGCCAAAAATTGAGAGGAAAATCCTAAGATGACCCATCAATACAAAATTCATGTTGAAGACAAGTCATTTGTTGCATGGTTTTACAAGGCAGCAGGCATAATTTCCCTATCAATCATGTGTCTAATAGCACTCTCTGTCCCAGAACTTATTTTCATTACCAACTAATCGAACACAATACTAGCGAACAGGTACTTAAAAAATACCGACTATGACGTCACCTGCTTTCTTGATTTGACCACATTTCATCTAATTCAACCTAAGGCATAGACAGCAATGTAAAGAAACCACTAGCAAAATGTGATCAAAAATTCTCCTTCATCTGCACTCTGTGGAATTGTTTCCATGTTGTAGGGTATGTCACGCAGCCAGCACATAAGATGTGACAGTGTGACTCAGGATCACATGCCCCACTTTCAAGTGTGTCTGAGGAGCTGACAATGTTAAATTTCAGACCTATTGACCTAAATTTCACCAAGGGCTGCCATGCATCATCTCAGAAAGTCATGACTTATAGAGGTGAGCTTGGTCGTGATCAGCATTCTAATCTTTTATGTCATTGGTGGAAATTAGTAGCTTAATATATTTTCTTTAACGCATTCATGTGTGTGTGTATTAAAAGGTGTACTTGTATGTCCCCGGGGATGCCACTCACATAATAATGTTGGTGTCATCCATGTTCAAGAAAACATGTAATTAGGGTAAGTTGTTGGGATGATTTACATGAGGATGGTGATATACTTTATGATATCAAAAATGCAAGAAGATTGAGTTACTGAGGGGATCTTTTTCATGGTTTGAAATACCTGTTTTATGGTTACAATTTCCATATATTCAAGAAGGCATTTTATTTCACTTTTTTCTTTGAATAAAAGCAGGGAGGATTTTCTTCAATGTAGAACAAAATTAAAATCTGTGTCAAATTTATATATACAAAGTTCTTGTTAAGAATCAAGTGTTCCTTTCATTTTTTTAACCATTAAAACTTAAGGGCTGGTATTCTGAAATGGAGTGTAACTTTAGACCTGGGTTTAAACTAGGGTTAGTCCTACATGAGTGGACCTTTTTCCTTTCAAAATAGATGAGAAAATTCCTCATGGATGGGCTGTTCTGGCCCATCCGTGAAGAATTTTCTAACCTGTTACAGCACATTTTAGAGTATGTTAAAAGAAAAAAAAGGTCCACTCATGTAGAACTAACCTTGGTTTAAAAATCCAGGTCTTAAGTTAGACTCCCTTTCAGGATACCAGCCAAGATGTTTTTGAAATTGCTACAGGGTGTCACCTTTTTG
>JAMKCH010074824.1:0-11742 GCA_023653785.1 Ophioderma brevispina
CGTTTTCAAATCACCAGGAAGTGGCAACAAACTCATTTTGTTTCGGAAAACAAGTTCAAGTTGAACATGCATGCATGAAATTAATTAAAAAAAAAAAAAGCATTGGGAGCCTGGTCTTTTTTTTCTTTTTCTTTATGTAATGCACAAAGACGTACTTATGGTAGTTATTTTATTGAAAATAACGTTTTTCGATTGTACCTTTTTTAGACAGGCTGTAAAATAGATTGAACAGTTATATTGTGCAATGAACACATTCCCAAAACTGAAGAAATGTAACGTATAGTCATTTCTGAAACGTTGATTTTAAAGGGACCCGAGTTATTTCCAGAAAGAAGCGCCCGATTTTTTTTCGAATCCGGGTGTTTTTGCACAATTAAATTTTAGAATGCTCCCAATGGTTTATAGTCACACCGAGTGATTTTTTCTGCCGTGCACGACAGAAAAATCAAAGCATACTTTTGTATGAGGACTATTGTAAAAGCAGGCACAGTTTGAAAACAGTTTTTTTTGTTTTGTTTGTGTTTTTAATTTGGTTTCAAATACAACACCTTTGTAACGTTCTCGGTAGGTGTTCTAGAACAGCCGCATTAACAAATTCAGAGAAATTCTAATCTTTAAAATCTCCCCCTGTCCTTTAATTTGTCCATTATTTGTCGCACAATTTCTTAACTATGGTGTAAGAATTGGGAGTCCTGTAAAACAGTGGAGAGGTTCCAAAGAACATCACTCTTACGAGAACACCTGTTCTTACGCCGTCGATTGACAATCTTGTCCGAACCTTCTCTGACCACACCCTGTACGTACATTTCCATAACACTTTCCGGTGGAAACAAATTAACAAACAATCAAAGGAAAAAATCACATTAAAAAGCAAACAGCGCTGAATTCACTTGCCTTGAATTGCATTTCTTACATCTGATTTCACAACGAGAAATCTGTTAGCAGTGATGACTTTACCCCCTGACCCCGACTACTTTGGTGAGTCGTGGCCAGCTTTGCGTACAAGGCATGGGAGGAGTCTCCTGATTTATTTGCAATCACTCGGGTTCAGTTTATTTTCATTTCTCTTGGTTCGCTCCTTTGGAGCCCGGGCCTGCAACTAAGTGCTTGACCCCTGGTTGTACAATCTGTTCAGAGAACATGGACATTGGGTTAACAAGCCGTGTGTGTGTGTTTGTTGTGTTACTGAGGCTGCCACACGCGCTGCCACCACGCGCCTCAGTATCTCTTGGTCTTAAGCATTAGATATATGGGAAAACTCGTGCGTCGGACCAGGTTAGACCCCGAGCGCATTGGGGCCCGCTTTCATGCTCCCTTTCGGTCGGTCTGAACACTCGGAATCGACACGCTGTCACGGCGCTCCACATTCTCCCATACATTCGATGCATAAACTGTGTTGTGTGTGTGTTACTGATGCTGCCACAGGGCTCTCTTGGGCCACACGCGCAATCTATCTTCTTGGTGCTTAGCATTATATATATGAAAACTCTCGGACGTCGGACAGGTTCGCCCAGATGGGCAGGGGCCCTCTTTCATGCTGCCCTTTTGGTCTGAACACTCGGAATCGTCACGCTTTCACGACGTCGCTCCTCGTCTCCCCATACCTCAGCATAACAATGCATAAACCGGAAAGTAGCACTCTATATAATGCTCATTAACACATGTATATAGATTCATGGTGTTAATGCTCATATAACGGTCCATTTTCTGTCATAACTTTGGGAAAACGGTTTAATATAATTAATGCAAAAAGCCACACCCAAAAAACGAATCCTATACTTTAACTAACTTTCACTAAAAATGCTAATCAACTATGACAAATCAGGTCTTGGAAAGGAAATTTAAGCAAAATTGGTGCGATATGAGCCAAATCCTGTCAATACGTCGGGTAACGTGGTGTTTGCATGAGCGAGTGGCTCGTGTGTTTGGATCGTTAGTTCTCGGACCTCGTGGAGTCAAAAGTCGTGGTTGGTAGGACCCATTACTGAGAATGAGACCTCCTATAAAGCATTTGAATAAATAAACGTCTCAGCAGTCTAGGGATTTTGAATAATGGCGCGGAAATTGAATTTTACAAATGCATTTTTCTCCAAATTCTTCTACGAACTAACAGTTCGCCGAACAAAAAATTGCTTTAAATGATGTATTCTTGCCGTATTTTTTTTGGTAGAAAATTGAATATTGGAATTCATCCAGCGGTTTTGGAGGGAATCAATCAGGCAGATTAATGCCGATTAGGGATTTTTTTCCCTAGAGTCCACAGGAGCTCGGCACCTTTAAAAAATCCTAAGTTAGTACGAACATCGGGCTCCGTCCTTAACCACTGGTACAAGGTATGTAGTTAAGATCATCTGTAATTTCCAGTGCATACAACCGCTCCGATTTTCGCCCTAAACCTTTACAGTAGACCTGACAAACCCGTATGTTCATTTAGTGACTATTTGCAACCTTTTGACGTCGTCACTGTGTCCTATTTCTTCTGGAGTACAATCGGCCAAGTTATCATTAGCATGCTTTTTTGTCAATATTACGTAATGGGTAGTCAGGAAATCCTGGTACAATTTTAAACACTTTTTTGCGTATTAAATTGCTTTTCTGCATATTGCAAACTTTTAACCCCTATCACAGGTGTTACACTCTGATTAGCAGACGATTAAACTCCCTGTTGAAGGCATATGAATGTTCTTTCAATGATCCGAGCATGCGCAGGTCACAGCTGGGAAAGCCACATGAATTTTCTTTCAATGATCCGGCGCATGCGAGGTCACAGGCTGAAGGCCAAACATCGGCATAATTAATGACCATTACATAGCGTGCCGTGTGCAAAACATCTCCGGCTTGGGAGGCTTCGACCAGTGCGGACATGCAGGAAACCAACCAAAATTTGTAAGGGTTGAATCTATGCATTATGCTATTCGCCATAACTTTTTTCACACCGCCGCAAGTCACACATGGTATCATATAAAGGTTAACCTTCAGGATTTGCCATAAATATGTCCACTAATGACAAAATGTTTGAGAGATGATTATTTGGAAGAAAGTACGAAATATGACTCGACAAATGACTCGTCAAAGAGGAGAAAAATGAATCATGGGAAAACCGCATAATCATCAAAAAGCTGCAATCATAATTCTGATTATGAACGGGGAAGGAAATGCCGCCCGGGGTGGGGGGGGGGGCACTCAACTTTTTTTTTAAGGTAGGGGATGTGCGGCCCCGACTTTTGAACTTGGGGCTTTCGAACTGATTTCGTCTCCGAAAGTAGGGGCTTTTTGTGAACTGAATTTTGAGAAGAAATTTTGCAGGCTTGTGACGCTGGAAACTTGGCTAAAATTGCCGCTCTGGGGCAACAAATATTTTCCCAAAGGGAGACCTTAAGAACTGAATTATGCTTCAAATGGGGATCTTAGGAAATGCTTGATCGGGTCAATGCTATTGCATATGATGCATGGTGCTTAGGACTGTGTGGATGGATCATGTCTGTAAACCATAATACTTAATTGATATTGGTAAATTGAGAAATAAGATGCTCATGATGAACCATCCTTTGCCCAAAGGCAACATACTGCGTGATTTACACAAACATAATATGTCTTAGCATTTGACACAAAAAGGTGAAGTGCAAAAGTCAAGTTACTGCAAAATTACAGTGCTAATAGGGAAGGAACCAAAAGATCGAATAAGTTAGGAATTGCTCTCAATGAAAGTGTATGTTTTAAGATTCACAGTCCTATATGCAAATACACGCGACACCTGGACACTTAAAGGGGAACTGGCACATTTTCACAAGATATGAATGAAATTTCTTAAATTGGCTCTCAAATGATTAGTTTTAGGCCATTGGAAGAACAGACTATATATATTACACCTAAAAATAACATACCCCCAAAACAGATAGGACATTGATATGACGGCGAAAGGAACATCCAGGTAATTTTGTAGGCAACTTTTAAGTTTTCCAAACTTTAATCAAACAAATATGTATATTACATGAATATTTTTGACTCGTACTCACTGAATTAAAACAAAAGGTTAATAGGACAATCAAACAGTGTGCCATAGCGTGGGGGGAAACATGTAGACGGCGTGGTGTTCTTGTGTTAAAACGCCATTTAGGACGTCTGCTGAATTACGTAGCCGAGACCGTTAAAATATTAAAATCGTTCTGTGTACATAAGGAAGCTGATTTGGGATTCTTAATTCATTCGGGTTGAGGGCCTTTTATATAAAAGCCTTACACCCATGCAAAAATATCGATTTTGACAAATCTGTTGAGGTGCGCACTATTTTGCAAATGTGCTAGTGTCTCTTTACTGTAATATGTATGATATGCATGGTATGCATATGCATATTAAGTCACTCCCACTCCATGCATTACTCATACCAGCTGCAACTATATGGTAATCATTGAAACATGTATGTTGGCAGTTAGCCACCAAAATTCAACAGATTAAAGATCTCTATTGGTTAACTCAACATAGCTCTGTGTGTTAATACACGACTACAAAATGTACACTTAAATGATATTCAGCCAAAAAATTTGCTGTTCCTTGAAATTTGAAAATGGAAATAACTAGGATTTCTAGAAATAACACCTATGGATGTTATTGGAAAGTGGAAGATTCACGCAGTTTTAGATCATAATTACCCCCTAATTGTAAATAACTTTTATCTCTCAACCTCTCCTCCTTAATATTAAATGTTCAGGTATGCAAATAAGATAACAAGCTAATTTATGCAGAGGAGGCGAAATTAGTTTGTGCAGATTGTCCTTTTTAAGGGACTTTCTTGTTTATCCGCTTCATGGCAAAAACGGGTCTAAGGGTTAATGTGCAGGACCTCATCGATTTTTCATGTCTTCTCGTAAAAAAGACTCAAACATGCAAATTCAATTTCATTCCAAGTCGAGGTTTGAATCTATGCATTATGCTAATTCGCCATAAACTTTTTCACACCGCCGCAAGTCACACATGGTATCAATATAATGTTAAACCTTCAGATTTGCCCATAAATATGTCACTACTGAACAAATGTTTGAGAGATGATTATTATGGAAGGAAAGTACGAATTTACGCCGCCAAATTATTCAACAGAGAAAACTGAAGATGGAAAACGCATTAAAATCCTCAAAAAGCTTCACTCATAATTCTGATTATGACGGGGAAATTACCGCCGGGGGTGGGGGGGCACTCAAACTTTCTTTCAGGTAGGGATGTGGCCGGCCCGACTTTTGGAACTGGGGCTTTCGAACTGATTTCGTCTCCGAAAGTAGGGGGCTGTGAACTGAAATGTTTGAGAAATTGCAGGCTTGTGAGCTGAAAATTGGCTAAAATTGAAGCTTCTCTGTGGCAAATATTTTCCCCAAGGGGACTTAAGAACGGAATTATGCTTTCAAATGGGGATCTTATGAACATGCTATGATCTGGGTCAATGGCTATTGCGTATGATCCGGTGTCTTAGTGCTGTGTGAATTGATCTGTCTGTAACCAACATACTTAATTGAATGGTCACATTGAGAAATAATTAGCTACATGATGATACCATCATTTGCAAAGCAACATAATGAGTGATGTACACAACATAATCTAGTCTTAGCATTTGACACCCAAAGTTTACTGAAAGTCAGTTCATGCAACGGTTTACGTGAGTAATAGGGAAGAAACAAAAGATCGAATAGTTAGGATTGCTCTCACTGAAAGTGTATTTTTAAGATTCACAGTCCTATATGCAAATACACGCGACAACCTGACACTTAAAGCGGCACTGGCACATGTCACAGATATGAAATTTCCTTCAATTTGCTCCTCAAATGATAGTTTGTAGGCCAATTGGAAGAAACAGAGATTATTTTAACGAACCATAAAAAGAACATACCCAAACAGATGGGACAGTTGAAGATGAGGATACAGACATCCATGTAATTTGTAGGCCAACTTTTAGTTTTCCATAACTTTATCAACGAAATATGTGATATACAATGAATATTTTTGACTCGTCCTCACTGACAATTAAAACCACAAAGGTTATAGACAAGTCAAACAGTGTGCATATCGTGGTAAACATGTATAAAACGTCGTTCGTTTCTTTGTGTTAAACGCCATTTTCGTCTCTGGCTGAATTTAACGTCGCGGCGACATTAATTATAAACATCGTTCTGTTTAACACCCCGAAGGAAGCGGATTTGTCTTAATCCTTTCGGGTGAGGTCTTTGTGTATACAAGCCTTAAACCACTGCAAAAATATCGAGTTTTGAAAAAATCTTGAGGCGCACTATTTTTCAAATGTGCTAGTGTCTCTTTAATGTAATATAGTATGAATAGGCTGGTTATGCATAGGCATATTAAGTCACTCCCACTCACATACATTACTCAGACCAGCTGCCACCTATATGGTAATCATTGAAATATGTATGTTGGGCATTTACCAACCAAACTTCACAGATTAAAGATCATATATTGGTTAATCACATAGCTCTGTGTGTTAATACCCCTACTACAAATAGTACACCTTAAATATATTCCAGCCCCAAAATTTGCTGTTCCTTGAATTGAAAATGGAAATAACTCAGGATTTCTGAAATACACATATTGATGTAAGGGACCTTGGAAGATTCAAAGCAGTAAATAGATCATTAATCACCCCCTAACTTTAAAGAACTTTATATCCCCTCCACCTCTGCCTCCTAAATAAATGTTCAGTATGCACAAATATATAACAAGCAATTTTATTTCAGAGCTAATTCCTTAGGGCTGTTGTCCTTTTAAGACTCTTCTTCTTCTGTTCTCGATTCATTTGCTCTTGTCTAAGGCGTTGCAGGACCGCATCGATTTTTGCATGCCTTTCTCCGTAGAAACATCAAACATGCAAATTCAATTTCAGTGTCCCAGTCGATTTTTCAATTAATACTTTTCTCAATTTTTTGAATTCAATTCTTTTTTGTTGCGTGTTTTCTTCAATATTTCAGTTTCACTTCAAAATTTTCCATTTCACGATCGTTCAATGCATTTTTTTTTCATTGTAGGTTATTCAAATTTCCCTATTATAGTACAAAGCCATTTTGTACAGCTTTCATTTCAACATTTTAAAAAAAGAAAAAACCTAAAAAATTAAAAAAAAAAAAAAATACGAAAACTTCAATGGAAATAAGATTTCAGTATTAAAGGCTGACCCAGCGATTTTGAAATATAACATTTGTGTTGTAATATTTAAAAAAATAGGTCAATAGAACTAATGATAGTGACCAAAATGCCCAATTCCAAAAGTTGGAGATGAATGGGATTTCGTGTGATGTAGTCAAACATTAGTATAGCATGACGTGCCATAGGATAGGCGAGTATAACAAAAAATTCCGGATCCGAATGTTATAACAAAGTTGTTATTGAAGTTCTATATGAAGGGACTTCATTTGAGCTTAGCTATTTCACACAGGGCTTAGTATTATGGACAAGCATTATGTTATATACAAAAAACACGATGTGTTTGAAAGGAGGGCGTCCTCGGGAAATTCGGCGTCAGCCTTTAAGAGAGACACGCATAACAATATGCAATATAATTACAGAGCTGGTAAGAAAAAAGTTAACTGCGATCAAAGAATAAGTTGAATAATTTGGACAAGTCGGCGAAACCCAATGTCACCCAACCCCACCCCTCCCTCTGATAATCTCCTCAATATCATTGTTTCTGTATCTCTGTGAAATTTATGTTAATGATATGTGAAATAAAGTTGTAATGATATATTAATGACAAGAATGAGTGTATGCATAAGTTATTTAAAAACGTTTAAAAATGAATCGGATTAATAAACCAATGCCAATGGTTTAGAAAAACCAAAAATAACACAGAAATGGGAACAAACGTTAAATGTAATTCTGCCAGCTTGTCAACTATGGAAAATATTATTTTGTATTCCTTAAAATTACCAGAAATACAAAGATTACGTGGTTTAATTATAAAATTTACACAGAATTATAGCAACAAATAGGACTTCTAGTCAGAGGAATGATTAAAGTTGTTAATATTATACTTCTGTATATAGAAGAGGAAACTCTAGAGCATTTATTTGTAAATGTATAGAGGTGAAAAAGATTTGGAAATTTGTAGAAGATAAACAAGGAATTTCGATAATCAGAGGGTTTTTTTAGGAAGGGACAATTAATTTTATTAGGACTTACAGATGTGTTAAAGGGAAATGGTAAAATGGTCATTGGTGATAATTATTTAACAAAAAATGTTGATCTATGATTGTCGTTCAAAACAACGGATCCCAGAGTTCACATGTTAAATCTATATAAAAATCTGTACTATGAAAGCGAAAGGTATAATGCAAAGGTCAATCTGAAAGAGGATATTTTTAATGAATATGGGGTGTTGAAATCCTTAGTTTTGAATGATGGATCGGATCTGCCGTTTAATATGTGTGCCTTTTATCCTGCCTTCTCTCGATTACTTAGGATTTATTTTTGGGTCTGGGTGACTGAAATCAGTGACGGGACTCTTTAGGGAATTTCAAAGCAATTCCATTGGTTTCAGATATAATTCTCTGAGTGTTTCTATAAAAGTTTCTAACACATTTAAGGTTTGTTTTTGATTTAAAACTTAAAAAAAGAAAAAACCTAAAAAATTTTAAATTTTTAAATCCAGAGGGGGTTTTGTCAATGTTTTAGTACTTGGAACGAGGGAGTGGGTCTAAGGAGGTATAGAGAGTTCGTCTTGAAGGTGAATTTGATTGTATTGAAAATGATATTTACAGTGATGTATATGGTAAATGTATGTAAATTGACGATGATGATGATACATTAAAGGACACAGGAAAAAAAACTACTCTTTCCACATTTTGAACTTCAGTACAATGTCTGGTCCTTAAAGGGACCATAATGGCATTAAAAGTTGACAATGGATGAAAGGGACCGTTCTGGAGTCGCTTCCACGAGTTTGAAAACGGTTTGGATGTTTACCTTTGTAAAAAGGTTTGTTGCAATTTTGAACAAGGATGGTTGTAAAGTACTGCCCGCATTTACAAAACTTTGAAAAGCCATGTTTTCATCAGCTCACAGACCATTATATTGTATATGTGCTAATCTCAGCTAATCCATCTTTCACTTGCAAGATCATATATCTTATACAACTAAAGTACAATGCCTGAATCCCGGTCTGAATGCTTGATTGTGTCGCAAAACTTGCTAGTTACACTGTAATTCTGTCAGGGATATGAACACTTTGCCTTTTATGTTCCAGAAAGGCCACAAAAGGCCCCACTCCCTGGAACAGTTTTTTTACTGTTTTTACAGAATGTAAAAATCAAATTGTTTTCGGGCTCGTGAAGTGATTCTTAAGGGTCCTTTTCCTTGGTCAATGTTTTTTTCATGCCCATTATGTCCCTTTAAATTGTCAAAAATATTGAAATTTTAGGTTTTTTCTTTTTTTAAATTTTGTAACATTAAAATAATATTAATTGTAAAGTTAATGACGGTATTTCAAAGGGAGGTCTAAGCTTGGTCCTGGTTTGAACAGGGGTTGGTCCGGCATGGGTGCGACCTTTTTTCCTTTCAAAGTACTGAAAATAAATGTAACAGCAATTTTTAGGTATTTTGGAAGAAAAAGGGTCCACTAGGTGGGACTGCACTGGTTTGGACCCAGATTGAAGTTGGTCTCTCTTTCAAGAATACCAGCCGTATCAGTGTTCTGATTTTAATGGGGGGAAGTGGCCTATTTTTACAAATGAATTACCATCAAGAATATTAATATTGGTGCCTTCTATTTTGATGATTTATTAAATGACAAAATCTGTACATTTGTAGAGTTATTTATTTTGTGTATCAGTGTCAACGGAAATTGTGTGTATATTGTGGGATATAAAAAACAATGAGCTTCAGAATGTCTTCACGTTTTCTTCTAAAAGTTCAAAATAGAGGATCATTCTCACCAGAAAAAAACATAAACAATGAATAAAGATACAACTCAGAGTACACACAAGTTGAATGTTGCCTACACTTGCTGCAGAAAAACCAGCCTATTGACCCAAGTAATTGGTTATTGTATGTAACCGAGTGACGTGTCCCATTTTATACTACTCCAAAAAACGTAGTGTAGCAGTGGCAACCAAAATAGTAGAAACCGATATTTCACCTGTCAGTGCGTTGAAATGGAAGTCCACAGACTTTTTTAATTTCCGTTTTCACGCATAACACTTGATAGAATACAATACAATTAAAAACATTTTTTGAAAAATAAATGATGTCTGTTGGCGTCCTAAGGCAATATGCAAGTGTGTAACGAATACTCGTGCTATTTCAAAATTTTTACGACAATGCAAGGCAGTTAACATAAGGTTTAAGGGTATGGGCTCCAGAATTGTCATTTCGCTATGAGGGAACCTACACATTCATGTATTTGACATAATAAACATATGGGAATATCGGAAAAAAAACGAAAATATGTAGTTTCAAGGTCAAAGGTCCCCTGATTTTGTCAAATAATGGCAGCCATCTATGATTTTTTTAAGAAGCGGACCAGTTGGTTTTGGTATTTTCATGCCTTTTGTATGGGGCCTTAAATTGTCCAATTAAATGTAAAATTTGACGTTAACACTTAAGTGCCCAAGCTACAAAAAACTTCCGTTATTGCCCAAGGGGGGGGGGTGGGTTCCTAGGGAACCCAACCCAGATAACCCACTTTTCCCCGTGAGTTTTGTAAATGACACTGACACACATAAAGGGGGTCACGTAAGACCACATACCCACAATAAAAATTAAAAATCTGCCTTTGACTATGACCTATTGCCAATTGTAAAATTGTCACTCTTCGAAAAAGAGTGTTCGCACTTTCCATCCTCATCACTCCAGATATAAGGTTGTTGAACCAAAAATATTCATTATATCTACTCTAAAGATAACAATTAAAAAAATAATCATTGCAAAATATGTCCAAATTTATACCATCTGGTATTTTTTCTTAGAAACTTCAAAATCGCCTTACTTTCCCATAGACTTACACATTTTGAGAGCACGGCATGACGAAATTCAAATTGATGCTAAATCAGCATATAAAAGTTATTTGATTTAAGTATTATTAATTATTAATATTACCGTCCTAAGGTATATATCTAAGGCAATAAATCCCAAGATTTATTACTTAATTTTTTTAATTAGTAAAATATCTGGATTTTTCCCTTCCGTTAGTGCCCAAGGGGGTGGGGTTCCTAGGGACCCAACCTATTATTTCTAATGAAGCCGTGGGCGGATTTCAATTTTTTGTATCAGGAGAAGCGTATTCATAATCAGACAATTAGCAAAAACTCCTTGAAATTTGATTTGCTAACCGAGAAATCGCAAAAAATCAAATTTTGGGTACTATGGAGGCCCTCCCTTGGGCACTTAAGTGTTAAATAGCCAATTTAAATTGAATTTTAAATCCTGGCAACCGTTTCGGTCAATTTGTTGCAAAAAATGCTAAATTTTCTACAATTTTATGTTGGATATCTCGAAACGGCTTTTTATAACCTGTTACTACGACGAACGGGCCTTCGTTTTGCAAAACAGGACGTGCGATAGGCTCAAATTTGGGCATGTAGTGCATAATTTTAGGATATTTATTTGACGCAAAATAGCCTTTTTAAAACTCCTGGATAGTCCTAATATTAGGGGTGGTGGTTTTGAATTAAATTTGCTCTAAATCGAAAGGAACGTCGGATTTTCCCAATCATCAATAAAAAGCAAAATGCAGTCTGAGAGAATGTACATTTT
>JAMKCH010074829.1:0-17227 GCA_023653785.1 Ophioderma brevispina
GGTTCGGAGAAAATTGAGGGCGCTCTTCCGGGAATCTCCTCTGTCCTCTTTAACTATAAATGCACATTTCAACTGTGTGTATATCTAAATGGAATCCATTTAAAAAAATAACAACGGTAAACCAATTTACCGGTTTGAAGTAAATTAACTGAATTACTGTTATGATATCGAAATTTGAAACTATCGTACCGAAATGAATTGGACAACCACAGTCCAAATCTTATCGTTTTCAACGTGGAAATGACAAAATTTAAGAGTTAAGTTTAACAAACTTCCGCACAGTTTTTAAAAGATGGATCTGTAAATAAATGTCTGTATAAAGCATTACGACAACTACGTGATTCACGTGCCGAAAGATTCAAAATATTTTAAATTTGCAGGAATAGCTATAAGGAATATAAGTCTTAGAATTCTCATAAGTTATTTTTTCCCAGCGAAAATGATAGAAAGGAAGCAAATAGCATTGTCCCACGATACGGATCTCCAGTGATTACGTGTGTAAGTGTCCGTTCGTACGTAATGACTAAATAATTGTCTGTATTAGGGGGAGGTTGCTTTTGGTCCTATAACTTTTCAGGTATGTTTTAGACAATCCTAAACTTGAACAAACAACATCAACAATCTGATTTTTGATGATTTTTTTATTTTCCTGGTTGAGCAAATCACTGATAGTGCCGTTAAGTATAAGGCGATATTTTGTTTTTAATACAGCGTTTATCGAATAGAAAACCGAATCATAACATTTATAGGAAAACAACGATTTCATATCAAGCATTGTATGTCTACATGGCAGAAAGGTCAGAGTGTCCTCTTTCCAATAACCCTTCGTCGTCATAATACCCAGTGTCACTTTGTATAGGTGAAATTTCTCTTGGACATACAATTATTATATGAGGATGGTGACCTGGATCATAAAGTTTTAAGACCACTGACCTCTACACATGTATTGCGGGTCTGTATCGCCGATTGAACGCGGGAGTTGCTTTTCCGCCTTGGCAGTGTGGCGGGAAACAAGCATGCACCTGGTCAAGTTAAAGGAATTTTGTATAACATAGAACATCTGGTGGAATATGTTCACCAGCAGAGTATCACATTGTTCCCGCCAGGGTTGCCGGGGCGGGGGGGGGGGGGCGCTTCCTGTTGTTTCACTCGGCAGCCCGCTATCCATGTGTGGAGGTTCAGCGTTCCGAGACCTAATCCTTGATTACCTTTAGACAGCGAATTGCGTGCTTCCATCATCCATGTCTTTGCTCTATGTTTTATGATATCTGTTCTTGTTATGACTTCGTATTGGTCTTATTTTTGCACCGTGTTATGATATTAATTACTCTTAATCTCGGCCATTTCAGCGAGCCTGATACTATCTTGTTTACCACTTAGAGCTTTGCCTCTGTAGATTTTTTTGATTGTGAGTAAAATAAATAACTGAACTGAATTCAAAACAAAAAGCTCATGAATGATATCATCGTTAACGCCTATATGGCAATCTTGCGTCTTAACACAGACCTGCAAAATTTCCTGGAAAAACCCTAGCAGTAAACAATCTAGCACGAGGATTTGCGTTTTCTCTTGACCCCCAATGAATAAGGTCTTTCTCCTCTCTCGGCTAGGATCTTTTCTCGAGTTTGAATACCTAAACTACTGTTTTAATGACAAATTGAAGACGCTATATATATTCTAATTTAAAAACAGTTGGAGCTAGGAACCACTCACTATTATGGGTTAATTTTAAATATTTATATATGAAAACGCAAACGAGGACGAGGTCTATATGCGCTATATACCCACATCAAAGCGCCCAATTTGGTTCATACTTTCATGCATGGAATCTAATTTGATATATTTTGAGAGTTGCCTTATGAATGAGGCTGTGGCTGCCATGTCCGGTGACGTTGGAACACCAGCTGTATTTGGAGTGCCAGAAATTACCAACACAGTGGCTTAACCAGCGGTGGTGGGGCCGGGGAACGAGCGTCCCTGGTCGACCCTAGTCCCCCGCCATTTACCCCTAATAAAAACTACCGTTTGTACATTGGTCCTATTGAAAGGACCACATTTCTCCTCAAAAATTCCCCAACACAAACAAAAACAAACTCCCCCCACCCCCCATTTTGCAACGGCTAGTTCACCCTGACCGACCTATTTACAATAGGCGGTTCCCATGAAAATTTTATTGTGGGGGTGTGGGCTGTACTAAAGATCTTGAACCATGAGAGCGAAGCGATTGGAGCGAGCGGAGCGACAACGTGTGGGGTCCCGGGCCGCCTTAGGGGCCCCTGGTGGGGTCCGGGGTCAAAGCTCCTGTAGGTTTTAGGTTTCAGACCTGAACAACGGCCTTTCCTTGCGTACTCTTTACTTCTCGCACAACACTTTTTGATCCTCAAAACCGTGAAACGATTCTCGCTGCTTTTTCCTTTCCTTCCTTTTCGTTTCTCTTTTCCTCTTTTTTCTTTCTCCCTTCCTCTTCCTTCTCCTCTTTTCTTGGACTTTGATGGGGCTTTAGCCCCCCCCCCCCCCGGTACGCCAGGATTAACCCGTGTTTTCTCCCCTGAAGGGGTTGTAGGCAGGGAAAGTGGGAAATACATTTATTGATTTTTTATATTTGTATATTGAAAAAAATATTGCATCAATAGTACATTTGAAAAATAGTCCCGCCTAAAGACTTTTAAGTATGTTGATATTTCAGATATTAGATCCCGTGGATTTTGGGTGCCAAATTATTTTATTTGTAACTTGTCAATTTTGGGTGCTGATTCAAAAAGGTTAATTTGCCATTTTTTTCAACCACCGCCTTTCAGATCGGCCATTTTGAATTTCAAAAATGGCCGCCATTGTCATTATATTTTTCCTATATCTCGGGCTATGATCAACTTAGAGGGGTAAAAATGGTGACAATACCCATATTGTGATACCAAGGATTCCATTTAAAGCATTATCTTACTTGTAACGGATTTGGTTTGGCCGCCTTATGAAATTGGTGCGAATGGCCGCCATTTTCATCTATGTTATGTCCTGTATCTCGGCTTAGAGCAACTTGCATGTAAAAAATGGTGGCACATAATCCCCTGTTTATGATATCAGAGATTCCATTAAAAGCATTTCCTTGCTTGTTAACTAATTTGTGTTGGCAGCCATCTTGACTTTCAAATTACATTTTTTTCTGTGTTCTTTTAACTGCCTTCTATCGCCGTCCCATCTCTCTTAGTCATTGTCTGTCAAACCCTCCCCCTTTCCCTTCCCCTTTTTTTTATGTTTGTTCCCCTTCTCATGGAATGTGTGTTTTTATGTGTTTTGGTCTTGTTCTTTCCCTGACATATTGGTTAGTTTTGCCTGCATCCTCTTTATAATTATTGTATCTGTGTAATACGCTAATTTTCATTATATCTAATTTTCTTATATACTTACTCGTCTTGCTCTTCATTCCCTCCTCATTCCATTCTCATTGGTCCATGTATAATTGTTTCTAGTGGGGTATGTATGGTCCATGTTTATATTTACCTTACACTAGAATCTTTACTAATTTTTACTGGTTTTTTTTTTTGTCAACCGAAGGGCACTGCGTTACACGCTCTGCGCTTTGCAATGGGCCTCGTTCTCCTCGAATTTATTTTATGTACAGATCGTTTCAATGCTGTAGCCTGTTTAATATTCTATATTATATTGATTCTATAATTTTTGTCCAATTTTCTGTTGTAAGTAATTGTTGATGGACACATATAAATGAGGATGAAATGATGATGAATGAGTTTGTTCCCTATTCTTGCTTTGATAGTGGTGGCAATACCCATTTTTGGTGATACCAGGGATCTATTAAAGCATTCCTTATTGGATCTCATTGGTTCAGTAGCCATCTGAAATTTCAAAATGGCCGCCAAATTTCAAATTATACGTAGTCCGACGGGAACCTTCCGATCTTATAATCCGGTTACCGTCGATTTATAATCCGATAAGCCTAATGAGACGCCATTCATACCCGCTCCTGCGACTTTCACCGGCGCCGATTCACCTGCGATTTCACCTGCGCCGGCGCTTTGGTAAATGTATGGGCGGGATAATTAAATACATATGGCATTGCGTAAACGGCATGGGCCTGCTCTAGGATGGGGCTGTTTAATATTTTAGTAATCTATTTTTTGTAACAGATGATGCGTGCTTAAATGTGATTGAATACTTACTTCCAAAGTACGTACTTATTTTAAAAGCCACTTTATTTAGCTTGTTTGGTATCATCCTTCAATAATTACATTTATGATAAATATACACGAAGACGTAGGGGTGGGAGCCTGGGACCCAGAGAGTGGGCACTTTATGGGAGCACTCAAAGGTCTTCGAGATCAACTTTCCGCGTACTATAAACCCTTTTTCCGAGTAGGCCTACTGCAAAGCCTTCCTTTCGTCTACTTTTCTGCGTACTCAACCAAGTGTCAGATTAAATTTCTGAGGTCCCTCATCACAAAAGCTCACAGGGTTCGTTGTACTATAGACGGCTCGATCATTTAGTCAAATGATCATTAATCGAAGACAGCATTAACTTGTAAGTATATGAAGATAATTCATAGAATCATTTGTGGGCTGAAAATTTGTAAATTCGTCACTTTTCAATGCGTAAACTAATAAAATTATAATTAACTTTGTCTAAAATCCAATGCGGCTGTAAGCTATTGTTTTTCAGGTGCTCCACACAAATAGCATCATAAGAAATTATGGGAAGACAAGACATTGACAATGGTTTGTTATTAAGATATTGATTAGGATTAATTTAAGACTCCAAAAATTGAATCAAAAAATAGTCTTTGGTTCAAAATCCACAAAAACTAAGGAAAAATGGTCAAAACCCAAAATGGCGATCTGTAATAAATGATCAGGGCCGAACCCTGTGAGCTGTCCTAACACTTGATCTTGACTTGCACGAAAGAGCAATGAAACCTGCAATCTTCCAGGAAATATCACGGCTTTGATGAGTTGGTGAAGGTCCCATGCGTCTTTTGCTTGACGTCACAGCCTATCGCAATTAACTTGAATCCAAAGCACTGAAGCGTGTGCTTTATTCTCCAATCACCATCGACAATCCATCAATCTTTACTGGAAATGTTTCAGCGTGGTGTAGAGTACCCCATGTAACCAATCAGGTCTGCTTACCTCCTCTTGAAGCAACTTTGTCGCTAGAAAACTTTGGTATGCCATTATCCTGAAATGTCACGAACTCCACGATAGGTCTTCTGATGAACAAGAAGATGTGTGGGTCTTGTGAAGATGTAAGTAATCTTCATAGATCAGATTCGAGCGTCACTTGGTCGAAACCTTCCGCAGATGGCAAAAGAGCTTCTGAAGTATTGAGCAGGTAGAGAGCTATTTTGATTCCAGCAAGTGACATGCAGAGTGGGAGCCCTGGTCTTGGTGCCCTTGGGGAGCAGTCAAATACTACTTTGCTCCTGTTCTCTACAAATATTCGACTTGTACCATTGGTCCTTGCGACCAATAAATGTTTCATGTACTGACCAAGAAACGTGGGAAGCTCTAAAATCTGGTTATTTCATGGTGACTAGTCAGGCATTCCATTCACTAATCTGTTCGTGGACCAACATTGGAACCGCTTATCAGTTTTCCGTTTATCCACAGACCCTCTTCTCCTCCGATGGCATTCTTCTACTCCCAAATGACAAAAGAGTATTGTCCATGGCCTTGATGAGTCCTTAAAGGGAAACACCAAGTGATTTTAGTAGACTTAACATCCTGGCGAATACTCAGCGGGTTGGAGATTAAATACCATTTGTGCATATAGACTGCCATGCAGTTGTTTCGGTATCAATAAAGTCCGCAATTGTACACAGATCTTATTTTGCCACACGTTGTTCGAAGCATCCGTAAGTTGTTATCCGGTATGGTGAAGGAATGTAATATCTTCGAGACCGCGATAGTATTGATACTACCTTAAAAAAAAAGCTCATACACATGTCAAAAGGTCGCTTGGCAAATTGAGCCTGTCAGTGACATCAGAGTTTTCGACTAATTTCAAATTAGCACCACTGAAAACCCTGCTGTTTCACAATGAAACAAAGTCTCAACTGACAGATGACGTGAGGCAAGCTCTACTACTCCTTAATATGATGATGCCAGCAATAGCTGATTGGCATCCTCACGTATTCCACCAATAGGTGTGTATGGCTCCAATATGGGTGAGCACTCACTGAGGGGCAAGACACTGTGATCCCAATGGCAGTACTTGATGCGTCCAACTGACGGAGTACATCCAGGGATAAGATTACTTCGCCACCAAACGGATGTCTTCATTTACCTCATGATTTGTGTTCAACCAACAGCCTCCGGAGAGCTTCACTTCGACGCGCACGAATTACATGCAAGTGTGCGCGTTGGAGCGAAAAAATATCGGTCCGAGGTCTGCACGCTGTTTTAGATCTAACTGATTGGGGAGGAAAATTTGCTGGCATATCTAAGAGTAGGTGGATAAACCTAATTCAACTTTGACTCAATGGGTGTATTCCCGAAATTTTGGAGGATAGTTTACGACCTAGACATCATGTTAATTTCTTGAAAAACTTTTTGTGGCATGGTGTTGTCAAGAACGCAAATTGCAGCACCTTTCCAAAACAGCACTCTGTAAATGCAGTTATTTTTGGTAAAACGTAACAAGTCCATAAACTATCCGACCATCACATCATCATCATCATCTGTCGTCCGAAGATGGAACGTTGAAAGCAGCTGAGACAAATTTGTACCAGATTGCCTTATCCTTCATAGTTGCTGGATTTCACTTGCAATACAATCCAATATCTCTTAGCATTGACATCAGAATAACTAAGTTTCCTGCCACAGCTAATTTTCTTCCTCCGGTGGTGTCCTAAAAATCAGGTGAGAGATAGGTTTGTCAGTTGTCCGCATGCAGCGACCTGCAAACTGGAGACGTCTCTTTTATGGTTTCTGATAGGAGTGTTATATCTCCCATATACCTCTTGTGGAAATATATCTCTCCAACTGAATGTTAAGTACTCTTCTAAAAGTTGTATATAACATCCATTGATCAGGCCTCAGCTTTTGGGGTAGTGGTCAAATCCAGTTCATAAGGTACTCCTCTTACAACCATGCCCTACGAACTTAGTTCTATCCTGACTAGATACTGGTAACCCATGTAATCATGTAAGCCTCTAATGGAATTTCAATAGCCTTATGTTTTTTTTTTTGCATGATAACAGTTTTTGTGTCCTCTAAAAAGTGAATAACATAGGTAAGTAACTCTTTGCTTCACGAAAATATTTTGATTAATGCCTACACCTTAAATAAAGTTTCATCAATAACGCCGTCTTGGTGAAATAGTCTTCATGTAACGAAAAACAATCCAAATCAAGTCAGTATTTCAAGGATCGGCGTTTTAAAATAGTAGAATCTGTAAATTATATACTGATATTTGGTTTACATTTTCCTTTGACATTCCCATTATTAATGAAACCATAATTGTCTAGAGTGGCGGCCATTTTAAATCCTCCATGCGGCTGAGTTTTGAATAATATGCATGCAGTGATTTGGAATTATCATCATAGTAAATGCAATGCTACCATTTTAGACTCTTTTATTACTGACTGCTATGCTGAGATTTTAAATCAAGTGTATTAGATATGGGCCGGGCCATTTTTGAAATCCAAGATTGTCGCAAGCTAAATTAGATCAAGTAAGCCGTGCTGTTAGGAATCACTATATCACAAACATGGGTATTGCCACCAGTTTTTCTCTTCCACGTGCCACGACGCCAAATATAAGACATAACATAATTTAAAATGGCGGCCATTGAATTCCAAGATGGCTGCCAACCCCATCAGTTACAAGTAGACGGTGCGTTCCATGGAATCCCTGGTATCACAAACATGGGCATTGCCACCAATTTGAAACTCCTTCTAATTTGCTCTAAAGACGCTTAGAATATAACAAAAAATAGTGAAAAATGGCGGCATTTGGAAATCCACAGTGGCTACTGAAGGCGTGTTGAAAAATGCACCTAAATTTTTGAAATCATCACCCCCAGATGACAAAGTACGCTAATAAAATCAATTTTTGCACAAAAAAAGCCCAGTTAAAACATAACA
The DNA here is from genome assembly GCA_023653785.1 of Ophioderma brevispina. Lineage (NCBI taxonomy): Eukaryota > Metazoa > Echinodermata > Ophiuroidea > Amphilepidida > Ophiodermatidae > Ophioderma > Ophioderma brevispina. Next base: position 8,097 of record JAMKCH010074829.1, read on the forward strand.
AAAACTTACATTTTTCAAACCGATATTTTTGCTGGTTGTAAACAAGAGGTTCTATATAATAGAGAGGCAAACGTTACGTAATCTTTAGAATACAACCGCTCGATGTTGTGCCGACCACAACAACACATAGAGTACCAACAATAGAAAGCAATGGCGCCTCCGCTCTTCCACATCCTGTGGGTGGCCGCTTGGCATGCAAACACTAGCGTAGTGATACATTATGTATGGGTTCGAGTGGCCAGGTGTAATATTGTACCTGGATCATTGTGCCTAGATACCTTCTGTTTTTCTCAGAATGCATTCGCGTATTTAGGTGAAAATTTGTATTCATTGAGCGGTTTATTTAATAAGACGACTGATGTGTCATTCATTCGTTGTGGGGCCTCTGAGGCAAAAATTTAACCCCAATAGCACCCAACATCCAACAACTGTATTTTGGCGGATGGTTTTATCGAATTGACATTATGTGTGTATACAAGCACCCAAACATAATTATTCGTCAAGATTTCAAATGTCGCGCCCAGCAAGGACGACTGTTTGAATGGTTGTCATCACCCCCTGGGTTGTAAGGCTTTTTCATGACATAATAGAGAGACGGACAACCAACGCGAAACCACCAATGATCTAATTCGATTACCCATTCAATCTCGACAAAAGCTAGCACTCGATGAACTCGATGTTATTCATGGGCATTCACCGAGACCGTTTGTGATCTATAATCTCTTGCGCGCGTTCGATCAAGTGACTACGGGAACAGCTGTCCACAAAACGTGAAGTTGACCGATGGTTGTGACCCCTGACTGTAGGGGTTGTTGGAAAGTGCATAGTACATTCCAATGTCCATCTTTTTTGGCAGTTGTTGTCGCCAAATAGAGGAAATTTTGTTCAAAAAATACGAACCCCATAAAAACCCGTCATTCCTTTGTGGAGCTACGACTGTATAAATAAACTTGCTTTTGGTGATTTTGTGACCCCGTATTGTTAAAAAAAAATCTTGTGTAATCATATGAAAATGTCCGATCACTTTCCCCCACTCTTGAGAAACGGTGTTATGAAAGTTCAATGTACCTTGTAACTAAATACTAAAGTATGTAGTATAACTTCTGACTGGGGCCCAACGCCGCATTATACTTGGAATTCTACCTCGAAAAACCCCCCAAATTGTAATATTTAACTTCAGGTTATGTGAATTGTTTACCGTGTGACTGTTTGGATAGCCGATACCAGTCGAATGTCTGTGTCATCTGAATTATGAGTGAGATAAGTCATACTGTTATCCCTAATTAAAATGTCATAATTATAATTAAATTAACCCCTCGTCTTCCGAAGGGGGGGGAGTTGTTACCCCTCTCTTCTATTCCTTTTTCGCCCTACTATAAGCCAATTTTCCGGTGTCAAAGGAATTGCAATTGACTTTATGTTCAGTTTCATTGCCCCCCCCAAACATAAAACCACCCGGGGTATAGCAAGGTAGGGTGATCCCAACGTGTGTGGATAGGGTGTGGCAACCCCCCCCCCCCATTCGGGAGGTAAATACAACACCCTAGTACGTCACAGTATATCACAGACAGTTGATTTAGTGCAATAGATAGCAGACAGTGCTTCTCTTTCCTTTGATACCAAAAATAGTACAACATCTAACCATATTTCATATGACGTCATAACGTCTCTACATGATGGAAAATGTTAAGTGTGTACAATATTATTTATTTGCCACTAAATTTGCAAAATATCATGTTTCATCCTATATGGCGTATTTTCATATTTTTTACCTTATGACGTCAGAGGGAGTCATCAAATCCGAGTCAATCTCTTTTTAATTTACTACACAAAATTTATTTCAATCTCTGAATCTCTACTTTGAACTGTTAACCTAAGTCAAAGATCGACAACTATACCCGAGAGCCTTACTCACGGCGAGTGGGCAGACGCCCAATCTTAAAGCCCCCCCCCCCCCAAAAAAAAATGAAAGGGCTAAAAAGCAACAAATATGTTTTAATGTGGTGGTTTTTGGTCGAAAAAAAAAGGTTAAAATTTCGGTAGAAGTATCACTCTGCCAAATTCTCCCCGTCTACTCTTAGGGTAAAAGTCCCCACCCCCCCCGACAACAACCTCTGCTTACCGCCTACGCTACCATTTTTAATCAGTATACACGAGACAATGTATTGTGTACATTTGACTTCATTCAAATTTTACCTTTTTGCAACCTCCCCCTCCCCCCCCCCCCCCCCCCATTTAACATGTTAACCCACATTCCCAGCGGTGGCACCAAAATTTGATCTCAGCCTCTTCAACTTAAAAACATCTCAAACCTTCTCCCCAAAACATATCTATCACATTTTCAACGTATTTTTGTATGGCACTACAGTTTTCATATTTTTTCATACCTATGTTGTCGTAGTATAGTTTTCTCCCATTTTTTCTTGGCTTGGCCCCGAAGTTGTAAACTGTTTTAAAGAAATCCTTCCCAGTATGCCCCCGCAGATTTCCGAAGAGCGCTTTCTCTCCTGCTGAGAGAGCATTATCGCATACCTTACGCCGTTTAAATTAGGATGGTTTAGGAAATTTAATAACAAAGGGCGGCAACGTGATAGGGTCGTTGAAACTCTTTGTTGTCGTTCCTCTCTCTCCTCTCCTCTATTAGGTCCATCTTTTATAAACTTAGCCCTCACTGGAAATGACAAGACCAATCATGTGCTATGGGTAAACAGAACGATGTTATATGTCGCCGTCGACATAGTTCAGCAGTTGACGAAAATGGCGTTTAACACAAGAAATGCACGCCCTATGCATGTTTCCCAGGGCATGCACCCTGTTTGAGACCGGTCTGTGACCTTTGTGGTTTTTAATATCAATGAGATCGTTATATATTCCATGTAATATATCCACATTTGTTATTAAACTTATCGAAACTTAAAAGTTTACGTCAATTACCTGATTGTCTTTACCTCGTAATGACGTCCCCTCTTTTTTTCAGATGCCATTTTTGTGTCAAATGATCTCTAAATCTTCCAATGCCTGCGATCATTTGAGAGTCAAATGAAGAAACTCATATTTTTGTGCAATGTGCCTTGCCCGCTGTAAGCCCTGGTGCTCATTCAGTGTTCAAGCAACTGATTTCAATGAAGCCCTGGATCCGGACATTGTGACCTTCCCCCCCCAGGGTTTTCACTCTAACACGGAAGTTTGAAAGAAAATCTTGTAATGAACTGCAACACAGCGACACAACGAAATTGGGTTTTATTTACCGATTGCAGTTCATCTGAACAATACAAAGAACTTGGTTTCTAGTTTTTTATTATTACAAACAGTAAAACGCATATGTATATGTACTAAGGAGAGTTATAGCTTCATACGCAAATGATTACCGTTTGTATTTTTACTTAATAAACTTACAATTACGGGCAAATGCTTGTTACATTTGTCCATTTAAGTTACACATGTTTCTTTTCTTTCTTCCGTGGCTAGCGTTTTCTTATGTTTAATGCTACGCTTTGCTGATGGTTACTACTTATCTACTCATCATTTTGAAGTAAATAGTAGCTTTATTAAAAGCTACAAAGGTCATTATATTATGTTATTATCTTCTGTGCTGCCTCTGACTAATTTTAGGGAAAAATCACAAAGTGTATTTTTGTTTGGTTTCAACAATTGTGGCTTGAGGGAAATACGTGGTGGCATAATTCCGTCTTGACGTACGCGTACATTGTCTCTCTGTTCAATGAGGATGCCCTGCTAAATATCTTTTGCTGATCTAGCAGCAATCTAAGGAAATCAGTTTCACTACCGCCTGGATAGTTCATCTTTCGACACTAATTCCAGGAATTCTCGCCCGAGGAAAATCACACCGATGTTTGAACCATTATTCTGTACACCCAATAATAGCAGTTGTTGTCATGGTTCTTTCTGAGAGGCTTTTGTGATCATATAATATGTGACAGAAGAAGCAATTTATAGAACCAGTTAAACAGCAATGTTTGTAACCATGTTATACCGGGTATCTTGAAATCGTCGGCTGACGTTATACACTGGACAATTGGTATCTGTTAGAGTTTTAATAATATGGGCCATAACGATTCGCAGGATGTTTTCGCAGGCCACAAAAGAAGTGACGTAGGATGTTACTGGTCTATATATTTCCAATCTGTAAGCAGCACATATGCTCTGGAACCTGAAATACGGTGACCCAATGAAACAATCGTATTTCTCCAAAACTACCGGAGGCCAAACCTGAACCCCTGCGTGACTTTGACCCCATATGTGAAACCTTGTATGAGACGGTCATGGATTCTCTGACGAGGTCTGTCGTTGATCAAGTAGCTTGTAATACAATAAGCTTTGTGAGGTTAGAGAGACGGCCCCTTTTTGACCCCTAGGCAGACTCTGTACTCAAAAAATCTGTTAAGCAACCCCATATTGCTGGACCTGATAGTTACAGTTACCACGTGTCATTGATTTACATCTAAGTTTTTGAGCAGAAACAGCAAAAAGGGATTATGCAATATAACAGCAATATTTACAAGGTGTGTCAACTAATTATTTACCAAGATTGTTATATATAGGTTCCTTCCCTCCATCATTTAGATATTCTTATTCTTATTCTGATAAGTTGCTGTTCTAGCATGGTTAGGTTTTTGGAGCCTGTCCATACGGCTCCTTTTTACGAAAAATCACTCATAACACAGGCCTAAGCTCCATCTTGGATTTCTCGTTGCAATGAAATTATATGTTGGGCAATTCATTATGTATGGCACTCATTTGTTTATTCACTTTGCAAATCTATGCAAACACATTGTATCATTTGTCTTTACAGTTTTTCTTTAGTCGGCAACATTTATGGCGAAAGCAAAAACGCATTTTTTGAACTCTTTCTCGATAACATATTTTTTCAGCACCCAGTGGCATTCCCACTTACAATGCAACCCGTCTCATCGGCAGAGCTTCAAGTCACGTGGCAGTGTTAATGACGTAAACAATCAATAATATTCCAGAGTAGCTATCGATTGACAACAGAGGACTCATGTGAGTTAGCCGGTGCCAGGAGGATCCACCCTTTCCAGCTACAGACATTCTGATGGGTTACTTGGAACCGTCAGCCCGTGCCTGGACGGCCAATATGGCACAAGTGGGTTATTGATGGATCTCTCTCCATATTCTACATATGACATCATATAACATCGAGACTCGGTGATAACAAGACAAGTAATACTTTATCTGGCAAACACTTCAGGCAGGTAATGTTTAGATAAACTGCTACGTTTCAAAGTTTCAATCGCATCATGTTGTCGTAAAGCATTATACAGATTTTATTTTCCTGACGCGACCTATATAGGAACTTCCACAATATTCTGCACAAAATATTTTTGATTGTTCTTCTGGGCAACATGACCTGCCGATTCGGAATCTGATGATATGCAATCCTCTGATCATTTTCCAATAGGGGGAGGGGGGTAATTAACAGGGGCAAATTCTGTTTCACATGGGGCCCTATAGGTATAAATAAAACATTTGTTTCCAAACTGATCTTGTTATTAACTGTATGCTGTTTTATGTTACTGCCTTGCCAGTTTTGTTGATTGACATTGTTTTTGTCTTTTCATGATCATTAATTTTTTGGTAATCTATCTAGCACCTAAATTTCTCTATTGTAAGCTCTTGAGCCTCCTGGTAAAAAGGCGTATTAAATTCTTTTGTTGTATGATTTAATGTATGTATGTATGTTGTAGTAGTATGTATGTAATTATGATGATGTATGTATTGTTATGTATGTACAAAGGTAAAGTTTCCTATATTTACAACATTTTTGTTTTACACGACAGAGCGGCCTAGCGGTTAGGGTGCTGCCTCTGGCGCAATTTACCATCACAATTTCCCGTTCGAATCCCGTGGGTCGTGGTGGCCTGCTGGTACTATTCGTGTACTACCAATTCTGGATTTGATCTCTAACCGACTATTGATTAAATACAGAATTACCGCTCTCCTCCATGGTCCACTTGGATGGGCAATATATGCATACATTAAACATCCCGTCCTCGGAGGGGACGTTAAGGCGTCGGTACCGTGTACAGAGCGTCACAACTGTACATGTACATCGCAGTCAGTGTCGAATAAGATAGGGTGTAAACCCCTACGTTTCCCTCAATCCCGCCCAGCCTCAATACGGGCCATTTTAGGAGCGGTCCTATCATGGTCACGCGCCCCGATAAGCACACTAGCTGAACTAATCCTGACACCACCACAATCCATTACCAATGACTGTGGATCCAACAACAATACAGAGCAAAAATAATTTAATGTCATCAAGGGTAAAGATTTATACAATCCGAACGTCCAACAGGAAATGTAACTGTACATTTACTTTACGTTAATCACTTAATTGCATCTATTCTAACAGAGGCCAAACAAGTTGGGCTGATCACAAACGACCCTGTGGTCCTTAACATATTTTCCCCTTATAGCCCTATTGTAACAAATTGCTAGCATGTATTTACAATCATTTTTTACAGCATGAAGATTGGAGCCCATTTGAATGATTAGTGCATTATAATTTTTTTTAACCCCAGGGTGATCTTGAGCCATTTTGAGAGAAATCTGTACATGTTACAAAAGCTTTTTACCAAAGATTCCCTCGAACCTTAAGGCTTACTGTGATAAAAAGTAATTGTCATAGATAGCAACCTATATACCTGTCAATTAAATCCTTAGAACCAGATGACATTATATTTTCCCCTTGGCATAGTCGCGTGGTACATGAGGGGCACTTTCCCCGCACACTTCAATGGGGTGACAAAATTAACGATGCTACAAGTGTCGGTATACCCTACATAATTAATTCATGTAATTTTATCAATTTTTAAAGATACTTTTAACTCACTCAAACCGTATAAACGACCTTGACCTTTGCGAATAAACTTTGACCTTTAGCCTATTTGCTGTATATTCCTCCATAACGATGCACTTTACAGACAGGTCACCATCGACTTTTTTATATCTCTTTGTTACCACCTAACAAGTTGAGCTATAGTAAACGTTATTTGGCATTATTTAAATTTACCCCCTGTAGAACTTTACCACCTCCTGTGGAATGCCGACATTTTTTTCCTAGGGACATGTGGTCAAAACCTTCTAAAATGTCCTTTGTAAAGTAAATCATCGTTCAAACCATTACTGCCCAAAGATTAGTCCGAATTGAGGATTTTGACTTACTATTAAACAAAACTGCTGTTTTCTTCCATTCCTTAAATTCTTCTTTGGGAAAACTTATCCTTCTTTTTTAAGTTTCTCCTGCAATCTCCTGCAAATTGCAAATATTTTTTTATCTTGGCAGTATACCTTTATTTGCAATTAAGAGTCTAAATAACCAACATAATATAATAGAACACATGATACAATCCAGCCACAATTTCCTTTACACTCAAGCAAGGATTGGTAGTAATAAACTTTTTTTATTAATTAACGGAATAGAGCACAGGTTTATTCCGAATTCCGAATTAGGGACTCTTAGAACAAGAAGGGGCAACTACTATGGCTACTGAAAAAACAACTCTGTAGTAGAGCCACCACTCAGGAGGAATATAGGCATTAGAATCACCTTAATTGAATTTACAACCAAAATAATAACACCAAATAAATTAATAACATAAAGAGATTTTACGAACAAAGCTCATTTAAAATCAAAAACAGAATAATGTCCACTGCTCCCAAGATGGGGAACCTTGGCGAGTACCAGGCCTAAGCACAACGACAATTAAAAAACTATCGATACTCGAGTGAACCTCGCAATTCGTAATTCCGTGCCAAAGAGGAATAATGGGCATTGGATGATCACCGTACCTAAATTTGCTTACAAAATTTTACAACAGCATCTTTAGCACCTACTTAATAAATTACAATCAGTATTGTAATATCAGTATTAATGTTGAACCAGAATGTTTTCAACAGAAGGCCGGAGTATTATTGAGCGTTTTAGTGATGACCTGATCAGCTAAAAGCCAAATGGTTTTAATTGATACACTCAAGAAGAAGTGCTCAGTGTTATCTACAACATTGCACAAAGTGCACATAATTTAGTGTCTTCTTGACCATCTTACAGAAAAGAAACTTTAGTGGATTTAAAATTGAATGATTTTCAGTTCAGTGAAATAAGCCTGGCCTCCTTAATTGCACGAAAACACTTCGTGTAGAACAATATACAACATGAAATGAGGCCGCTCATACTGAATGGTGACGTCATATATGTGATACAGATGGGGGAGATTTCGGAAAATTCTGCAATGTGTGTTCAGGACGTTCAGAGGCTCTTAGGAACTCAGGTGGTCCAAAATTATATGCGCCAATGATAATGAGAAAATCCGGTATGGTAGGGCTATCGGAAGTGAAAACAGAATTTAAATAAGACCCTTTCAATTGGTGCGGTGTTGGTTTTTTGTGTTAGTAACGTTGCGCCATGATCAATCCCGGAAATTGAGGTTTGAAAAAGTACTCATAATAATCGTGGATATGCGCGATATAATGGGACTAGTGAGATGTACTATCTGTGTCGGGATTAGATCTTCTGAACCCACGTTTTCATAATTGCAAGGTGCATTTACTTTTATTTAGGTGACATTGCAAATATGCATGGCTATTTTACGGCAGTGGAACACAAGTGTGGAATTGGGAAATGCAATGCGGAGTATTGATGGCCTGTCATAATTATATGCGCGGAACCGTGTTTGTGGCGCGGTCAAGCATGTTTGCATGACACGCACAAGTACACACAGATTACTGCATTCGGTTGTGGGTGATATTGCAACGCGGTGCATTTGAATAGGTCAGTCAAGAATGAATACACATGCGCGAATTGCCGCCGGTTGACTAGCGTCGGTGTAGGTCACTAGAAATCTTTTATACAGGCTTCATAGCGAGGTTGGTGGCCTTGGTACAAGTTGGAATCGAAAGCCAAATATTATACCAATTAAAGTGTAATTGGGACCTTCTTACCCAGTTAATTTAGGCAAAGAGCTAGAATAAAACATCATCACTGGACCGGCTGAAAGTCTTGTTGAAACAAGCTTCAATAGAGATTGAGTTGAAAAAAATAGCTGTTTATCACGCTCAAAATCGATATTTGTTAATGCTAACTTACATTC
>JAMKCH010074831.1:0-46712 GCA_023653785.1 Ophioderma brevispina
CCCTGCGTACTCTGTCGTGGTATCATATATTGCGTACCGCTGCCCATGGGAGGCACTCAGCATCTTTGTTGTAATGCATTATGGATTGCATATATGCCGCAGATAACAAAGCGAAAAACGTGCATAAAACACATTTTGTAGTCTGCAATCGCCATTTTTAGCTCCATTGAAATCGTATTGAATACTTCCTCCGTTTTTTGGAGGACGGTTTGCATCTTTCTGACAAAAATTCTGAACACAACATCACTTATATGGCATAACCAACAACAAGTCTTCATGCTTTTATTCTAACTTAATGAGTTGAATTTTCCATTGTCAGTTTCGTGAGAAACGAAGATTTTTGGGCAGTTTATTATTTTCATTAAGGTTAATACTACTGGTCACAAAGTATGAGAAAAACAGCTAGTTTGGGTAATTTTTTCAATTAAAGACACGTTAGTAAAATATTTGATTTGAAACAAAATTGGGTTTCGCTTGCACAAAAAATTAACCATTCAAAATCTTATTGCCATAGCCAACCCAACCCACTGTCAATATTAAATGGTTACTGTAATCCTTGATAATACAGTTCATTACAAAATAACACAGGTCCACACAGATAATATACAGCAGTATTTAAGTTTTATTCAGCATCCATCATGGTATTAGGTGTAATGCAGTGGTGAGCATAGAGTGGTCGTGTGGCAGGTGGGTGTTGTTTGTATGTGCAGGGGTTAGGTAGGGGTCAGTAATCTAATATCTAGGCTAGAGGAATAGGTATTGGGAATATAGGGGGTTGTATGAATATTGAGCCGTTGAACACTACAGTTACAATTTTTACTAAATCTTTCTTCACATTTCCACATAAAAAAATTAGTGGCAATTAAATAGATTTTATACTTTGTAGATTTATTGAGCAATCTTCAATTTCCTCCCGTTCTCTAAATGTTAGACCCCCGGGCCGGGGACCTCAGCTCCGCGCCTTACGGTAAATTGAGCTGACATTACGCAGGAGCCTGGACAGGCTGTACTCTTGGTTGAACGGCGCGGCGGTTCAAAAAAACATGCCATGATCCCGATAAAATGGAAAATTAGAATGGGAATAACACTGCCAAAAACAAGTTCGGAAATCGCGATTACATTTAATTTTGATTTATATCGGAACACGCGGCAGTTCGAGAAGTATTTTGAGCTAACAGAATGTATTTCATGAGCATTTATTTGTTTCCATAACGAATCAATATTTTCATTTTCATATTAAAATGCCCGCGTTTTATGCAATGAAATGACAATATTCCTGGCATTTAGCAAGAAATATCAAATAGCTTTCACTACCTACGGTGATTTTATGAATTAAATGAATCAGACAAACTTCTAGTAATTTCTTGTGATACAGTTGATATTAATTTTTTTAACATTTTCCTGTTGATTTTGGATGTTTTTCTGGCGATTTTACGTTGAAAATATCGATCCTCGGATTAGTTGATATCTCGACCGTGCGACGACGTGCGTGTGTGCTACTTGTATAGCTTGTCTTTCAGGACATGGAAGAGATCGGACTGCAATGGTAGACCTAAAAATGGTGATATACTACAGATTTGACGGGCGATACTGCTCACTGATAGCCTGGTTTTATATGGTGTGACACATGCGTTAAAGTCCCCGTTTATGTCCCGGCGGAGCCGGGAAAAGTTTTTGTACCTCCCGGCTTAAGTCCCAGCTATCATCAATGATTGTCCCGGCAGGGTGGGGACAAGCTAACGTACATTCCCGGCCATGTCCCGGCTAACATCCCGGCTTGCGGGGCAATACTTTTTTGTACATGCCCGGCTATGTCCCGGCATATACCCCGCTATGTCCCGGGACCCCCAGGGCCGGGATTGAACTTGACAAGTGCATAAGACTGAATAAATGTTAAAAGGGGTTGCTTGATATTGCACAAAAAAACTGACAAAGAGAAAATCAACTGTGGTTTGTTTATGCCAAGTATACTGCTTCTCCCTTTGAAATTAATAGGCCTGATTATTTTGACCAGATATTTAAAATAAAATGCCAATTTCACACGTCTTTCATTCTCAACAGTGGATGTCAAAGTTCGTGCCCGTGTGGTGACAGTGGAAGGGCCAAGGGGCAAGCTGACTCGCAATTTCCGTCATATGGCTATTGTCATCAAGAAAGAGGGCAAAAAAACAATCAAAGTTGACAAATGGTTCGGCAACAGGAAAGAGCTAGCAGCTGTTCGTACAGTGTGCTCACATATCCAGAACATGATCAAAGGTGTCACATTGGTATGTAGCTGATAAAGCATTGCATTCTCTAAATGGTAGCCACTTTGAGCAGTGAATTGTTTTGAATGGCTGCTCTAACCAAGAGAAGATAGAAGCTTCCCACAATGCATTGCTTCCAATGGAGATTTTTGTACAGGTAGTCATGTGAATCATTGGAGATGAAACATTCTTAAAATGCAAGTTTGTGATCAGCACTGTTAATTTAACCATGTTTCATATCTAATGATTCACATCAGTACCTGTACAAAAACTTCCAGTGGAAGCAATGCATTGTGGGAAGCTACTGATATTTTCTCTTGCTTTAGAACCAATTGTTATTGATAAGGTTATTGAAAGTAATTTAGTTGATTGAGGGTTTCCTTCTCAAATTATTGCAGAAGAAGTTATGCTTTGAAAAAAAATTGTGCATGTTTTTAATGAATTGTTACATATCCACCTCACTAAAAATATAAACAATTGTCAAGTTAACCACTTCGAAGCTAACTTTACTGCCCTGCATTGCATAGCCCTGTGCTAGAGCAAGTGAAGGTCACCCGCATAACTACTTAAGTTAGTCCTTCTGTTATGCACACAGAGGTCACTCACCTCAAGGCTGCACATATACCCTCAATGTGTCTTCAATGTACCTCAATTATCCACACATATGAAACATCTGCATCAACAAAATCATCACAATGAATCCGTTTCCATTGGTAAAGAGAAGCCACTTGAGTAACACTCCGGTCCATGTTGTAGGACTATTTCCAAACAGTGGTAACACTGCATGGACTTCTCCAATTTCAGCTTCAATTTGAACCTCAATTTCATTCATCCATATTAGATCCCAATATTGGCACTTCATTCATCACTTTCAACAAATTTTCACACCTTTCACTACTATCATCCTGTTTTTTTTACTATCAAAACAAAGAATTTGAGGGCTAAATTCATTGAAGAAATTTGAAACCCATCATCCGATCATGTACAACTTGGCATGTTGAAATCCTATGAGAAGCAACACAGTAAACAATCAGGTTGGCAGTCTGGCTTTTCTACTAACCTAATGAACTTTCAAGGGTATTACAGGGCAGACTGAATCCTCTTTGGAAAACAAATGAGGCCCTCTTTTAGAACAAGGTTCAAGGATTCTATACATATATTATGAGCCTTGTATCTGGAAAATATTTTGATGGACTCTGTCTAAAGAAAAGTAAGCACACGTCCATTCTGTAGCTGCACATGGCACTGCAAGCACTGTACATGTACGTGGTTTTGCACTTTGAATTTGGTTAAACGATGTTAATAACTCTTTTTGGGAAAAAAAAAATAAACGGGTTTTTTGTTTGATGAATGCAGTGGTTTCTGTACAAGATAGGGGCTGTGTATGCCCATTTCCCCTCAATGTGCCAGCAGCGAGGAAAGCCAACTGGTTGAGATCACAGGAACTTCCTCGGGGAGAAGTATATTCGCAAAGTGAGATGCTACCAGGAGTACATGTCAGGCTTCCGGAAACAAAGGATGAGTTCCTTATCCAGGGCAACAGCATTGGAGAAGGTTCGCATCAGTAAACTTTAATTTTGATTTAAAGATGACGGACACTGGCAACATTTTACAAAATATGAAATTCGTCAATTTGCTCTCAAGTGATAGTCTAGGCTCATTTGTAAGAACAGAGATATATTTTCAACTAAAAATAACATATTCTTAGAAATAATAGGTGATGTTAATACGAGGTTAAAGACATCCGGTAATTTGTAAGGCTAACTTTTAAGTTTTCCATAACTTTAATAAATCAACAAATGTTTGTATATTACAATGAATATCATAGACTGTACTCATTGATATTAAAACCACAAAGGTCACGACCGGTCCAACAGGGTGCATGCCCTGTACTGGGAAACATGCATACAGCGTGCGTTTTCTTGTGTTAAATGCCATTTCTGTCTGCTGAATTAATGTCGCTGGCGACATTAATGATAAAATCGTTCTGTTTACCCATAAGGATGCTGATTTGGTCTTGGTCATTTCAGGTGAGGGCTATGTATATAAAAGCTTTACAACCATGCAAAAATAACAATTTTGAAAAATCTTGAGGGTGCACTATTTTTCAAATGTGCCAGTGTCTCTTTAAAGACTTACGCGGACATTGCCGCCTTTGCCCTTATCATTCAGAAGCTTCACCCAAGAGTGGGGGCGCGTGGCTTAGCGGTTAGGGTGCTTGCCTGTGGCGCAAATTTACCCAAAAATCCGGGTTCGAATCCCGGTGGGGTCACTTGCTGGGATTTATTCGGGTGCTCAATTCTGGATTTGATCTGTATACCTGCTATTGATTAAATAAAGAATACCGCTCTCCATGGTTCACTTTGAATTGGGCAAATGAATCATGAAAGCATCCCGTCCTTCGGAGGGGACGTTAAGCGGTTGGTCCCGTGTACAGAGAGTCACAACTGTACATGTACATCGCAGTCAGTGTCGAATAAGAGTAGGGTGTAAACCCCTGACTGTTTCCAATCCGCCCCATTCTAAAAAAAAATACGGGCCATGTTAGGAGCGTCCGTATCATAAATACACGCGGCTCCGGATCAGCTTTCTCAGTTGAATAAATCCTGACACCACCACAGCCATTACCAATGACTTGTGGATACGCTAAGAAGAAGACCCAAGAGTCTCACGTCGAAGCATGTTATTATTTTGTGCTACATTTGTATCCTAGAAACTTGACCCTATAAATGTTTGTTAATTGTTCCATGTAAGAACTTGCGTACTCGTCTCGATCGCTCTGTTGCACTTGATGTGCTTTACTCCATAAAGCAAGACTTGGTGTTACCAGTCTAGTAAGATTTTTTCCAGAGTGGTGTTTGATCACTCAACCAAATGTTTCATTCCTAAATTAAGCGATAAATTTGGATCATGCAAGTTAGATTTTAAGTAAAGAAGTCTCTCATAAATTGTGTGAACTAAAAAACAAAATTTGGAGATGTTTTTGTTCTGCAAATTTTTCATAACTGAAAAGTAAACATTTCCTGGACATTCAATTTCACTGGGGTAAGGAGAAAGTATGAACTTTCTTCCAATACCTTAAGTCTCATTTTTGATGAGATACAGTGAGGGGATGAGGTTGTTGATCGGACCACCCACCTTTAATAGGAACTTTGGTTGATGGACCAATTTTTCAGTTAAAGGGCATGAAGTTCTTTTTCAGTACCATTTTGCTGTGAAACAAAAACATAATCTTTTTGCTGTTTGAGTGTTAAATACTCCATGTTGCTACCTCTGTGCAATGACGTCAGCGCGAGATTTGTTGGTCGCGAAGTAAATCGCTCGCACTGACTTGAAGCGACGGCGCTTTCTTGCGCGCACAAAGACGGCATTTCTTGACACTGGCGTAAATGTTATAGTAGAGACACAGACTAGTCTTGTGAATGAATTATTAATGCTAGTCATTTTCGATTTACTTTTTCCAGCTGCCCTGATCCAACAGTCTGTCAAAGTGAAGAACAAGGACATCAGGAAGTTCTTAGATGGGATTTATGTGTCAGAAAAGACGACTATTGTGGATCCAGATTCTGTTTAAAACAAATATCACTTAGATAAATGAACTACAGATAATATATGTGCCACATCACACCAAACATACATCTTTTCGGACAAGCTAATTTTAGATTAAAAACCAAAATGTCTTGTAAAATATAAAGAAGGTCAAAAAATTTACACATTTGTGACTTTTCCATTATATTTTCCAAAGTGTAACTTAGTGTTCAAAGTTGAGGTAACCTTGGAAAGTTTATGCATTTTTTTCAGATAAGAAAATCTCACTTTGACAAAAGTGCATAGGTGTACTTTTGATGTGACCTTACATAGTATTAAAATGACTCAAGATTTGCAATATACCACTGCTAAGAACTACACAACATTTAGTTGGTTTCATGGTTCAATAAATCACTGTTGATGGAAAGCATACTGTAATACTGGATTTGTTTGGTCTGAGTATTTTCTTAAGACGCATATCTTCAAGCTGCCAAAGTGCCTTTGAAACTATGGTCCGGCCATGCGGGATTTATGATCTAACTTGTTTGAATAAAGTCCAGATGCAGGTTTTGTCCTGGAGCAACTGGTGGTGGTTGTGAAAAGCTGAAAAAAATGTTAGATTTTCAGAAGGAAAATGAGTCGGTAGAGCACATTCAGCACATTTTTTTTTTTTTAATTTTGGGTGTTCTTTCAAACACAACCAGATCCCACCTAATCTACTGACCTTACTATTATAAAATCCCTTATAGTGCTGCAGCACCAACCAGTTTAGGAGAGTGGTACCGGGTCCAGAATAATAACATTTGTCATCTTATCTAACATTGACCGTAGGGATGTGGACTTCATGAAAACAGATGACAAAATTAAAATTTGCATACAATGCCATTTTCCAAAATGGAGGCCATCTTAAAGCCAAAAACACCTAAGAAGACAATTTTGGTGTTAACAATGTTTTTTCTTGGTCAAGGAGTTCAATACAACTATTCCCAAAACTATCAAATGTTGCATGTGCCGACATTTTCCAAGATGGCTGACATTTTATTGACACAAAAAAAAAAAAAAAAAAAACAGATAAGAAAATCTCACTTTGACAAAAGTGCATAGGGTGTACTTTTGATGTGACCTTACATAGTATTAAAATGACTCAAGATTTGCAATATACCACTGCTAAGAACTACACAACATTCAGTTGGTTTCATGGTTCAATAAATCACTGTTGATGGAAAGCATACTGTAATACTGTATTTGTTTGGTCTGAGTATTTTCTTAAGACGCATATCTTCAAGCTGCCAAAGTGCCTTTGAAACTATGGTCCGGCCATGCGGGATTTATGATCTAAGATTTTCGGAAGGAAAATGAGTCGGTAGAGCACATTCAGCAAATTTTTTTTAAATTTTGGGTGTTCTTTCAAACACAAACAGATCCCACCTAATCTACTGACCTTACTATTATAAAATCCCTTATAGTGCTGCAGCACCAACCAGTTTAGGAGAGTGGTACCGGGTCCAGAATAATAACATTTGTCATCTTATCTAACATTGACCGTAGGGATGTGGACTTCATGAAAACAGATGACAAAATTAAAATTTGCATACAATGCCATTTTCCAAAATGGAGGCCATCTTAAAGCCAAAAACACCTAAGAAGACAATTTTGGTGTTAACAATGTTTTTTCTTGGTCAAGGAGTTCAATACAACTATTCCCAAAACTATCAAATGTTGCATGTGCCGACATTTTCCAAGATGGCTGACATTTTATTGACACGAACCTTAAATCTGTTATTATCCTACGAAGATGATTGTGGTGTCAAATTAAAGATTTTCTGGATCAAGGAGTTCAATAAAACTATTTACCAAACTGTCAGATGACTATAAAAGTAATGGACGGACATAAACGTAGCATTTCCAGCTCTGCCGTTAAGTCCAATCTGGGATCCAAATTCTTATTACAAAATCGCTTATTTTATGATAAATACGCATTTTTAGCATTCTCATTCGCAGGTATAGTTTCCTAGACAATCACCAACGTTACTGTGCCAAAATATCAAATTTTGAAAATTGGGGGCGCTCTTCAAAAATGTGCTAATATTGCTTTAAGTGCAGTTGGGGAGTTCTAAGGAGGAGTTACTAAGGATTTTGTGTTGGTATTAACTATCAAGCATCTGGGTTCATATATTTTATCACTTTGCCACATTATGGCTGACATTGCAGTAACTCTAAAACACTTGGGTACTTGTATTTAAAATATTGGAATATCTTGGAAAACAGTGACAAATGCAAATAAACATCACTTTTTATAGTCATCTTACAGTTTTTAGAATAGTTTTATTGAACTCTTTGACCCAGAAAACACTAATTTTGACACCAAAATCATCTTCTTAGGTTATATAATAAAAAAAAAAACCTTTTTCTAAGATGCGATGTCGGCCATCTTGAAAAATAGCCGTTATTTCCATGACTCGGGCAATTCTGGCAATTGTATATTCAACCTCTTGACCCAGACAGCGTACATTTCGACACTTAAGTGGCCATAGTAGTGCTATTACCTTTTAATGGTGGCCATTTTGGAAAATGTTGGTTTATGCAAATTGACATCACTTGTAATTTTGTCATCACATATTTTTGTGAACTACACAACCATAATCAATTTTAGCTACGATTGCAAATGTTATACCGGCCCTGGTTGGTAGAAATCTAAGGCCCTTTTTCACCCGATGCTGCAGCACTATAGTATTACTCCAACCTTAACAACCTATGCTTAAAGGCTGACTCAGATTTCCCGATGAGGGCGCCCTCAATTTTCAAACAAAATTGTGTTTTTTGCATGTACATAATGCTTGTCCATATACTAATCACTGTGTGAAATAGCTAAGCTCAAATCGAAGTCCTTCATATAGAAAATCACATCTTTGTTTTAAAATTCCAGATCCGGAAATTTTGTTATCCTATGGCACTGTTATATACACATAAATGTTTACTGCATCAAAACAAATATTCTGATTCATCTCAAACTTTGGAATTTAGCATTCTAGGTGACTATCTTTAGTTCCAGTTGAATATTTTTAATTAGTATATTTAAAAAATTATATTCAGAAATCTGAGTCAGACTTTAAAGAGGGTTCATAGTAGCTATTGGTGTATTGGACCAAACCAGAAAGTCCGAGGATCAGAGGATATCGGGTTGTGAAGAAATAAACGTTATTAATGGGGATGAAATAGATCGATATGGTAGTGACGTCACATCATATTTCGCTAGTTCTCAAAGCGGATGTCTCGCAACATCAGAAAACAAAACAAACTGGAGAAGAAATAGATCGATATGGCAGTGACGATACCTACGATTTGCTGGTATTATCAAAGGAGTATTTTAGACTTTGGTTAAAACCAGGGTTATTCCTCCATGTTATATTGCACAGAACTAGTCTAGTGTCAAGACTTCAATGAAGGATTATAGAGCTTCAGTCAGGCATATGATCCCTCATTGAAGTCTTGACACAAGACTAGGTCATTACAATATTACACGGAGGACCACAGTTGGTCCTTCATGAATGGACTTTCTTACATAAAAAATGCTAAAAGAGCAATGAAATAGATAAAAGTTTCTCATTCCGACCCATCCATGAGAAGTTCCTCACCTATTACATCAGAGTACATTAAAAGATAAATGTCCATTCATGAATGATTAACTCTGGTTTAAACCAGAGTCTAAAGTTTGGGAATACCAGCCTTGTGGATTGTTTTCTCCACTGCAGCTTTGGGTAGTACTTCTGGCACTAAGCATCAACCAATCAATTGATAACTTGGTGCTAAACTCGAATGTCAAGCAATATTCCAAAGTTAAACGATGGCCAACTTGGGAGAGTTGACGTTCAGGTTGTCAGGTAACAAATACTCGATATTAGTAAAGCGTTAATGCTTTTGCTTTAAAAAATACACGAGTCTAAAAAACACCTTAAAGTGCTTGTTCCAAATCGTCTTTGGGACCCCCCTGTATGTACCGGAAGTAGGATCAATTTGATATCAGTTGAAGGCCGTAGTTTTCTAATTGTCATCCTGAAAAATTTAAGCTTCAAAATCATTTCTTTCTCAGCTACAGATAAAAAACTGCCGTTTAGTGATTAACCAAGCTATATTAGCACAGTAGTACCACAGTAGTGAATAGGTCGTTGCACTATCGCGTCTAGCATCAAAACCGCAGGTTTGTTTCCACCTGGTACTTGATGGTTCAATGTGTGCAGGTGTAAGGCTCTCATATCAAGTTAGAGAACCCGATAGACAAAATCGGAACCAGCATCTTTAAGTCAACATTGGATCACTTGCACTGTTTGATGGGTTTGGTAAAACTGTGGACATACTGAGTTTCTTGCTGGAACTAGGCCTGCACTTTGTTACATGGAATTCTTTTATGGACACGCCACCTGTTACCTTTATCAGATGATGGCATCCCAAGCCTTCATTCAATGTAGAGATGAATGATTTTAATGAGAATCAAACAAGGTTACAGCAATACAGAATGCCGAACTTTTCAAAACCGATTTGGACGCTTTTGAGTGTTAATCATTTACGACCTCGTCCCTAATCAAGATTTGTTAAATTTTAGGTTTACATGTTAAACCAATGATGACGTCTAAATTTGGGATTTCTTGGCCCCATGCATGCCTTTGACATATAGTGCTTCTATGTACCGTACTGTATAAAGTTCTGTTGTAGCCAGTCAATTCTAGCAAAAATATAGCTATACTATACCTGGCAAAAAATTAGAACAGAAATGATTTTTGTTGGAAACATCTCTAAGAGCCTTCCACATTAACATATAAAAATAGAAAAAACTGGATGCTTGGGGAAAAAATGGAAATTTGCATAAAACCAAAATGGGCCCGCCCGACGCTATAGTCAAAATTGCACATAGACAATTTTGTGAAATATCCACACACAATGACTTGGCAATATACAAGTGTTCGTATGGATAGAACATTAATGTTTTTACCAGATAGGGCCAATTGAAATCAAAATGGCGTAATTTTTTAAATGGCCTGCCATTTTCCTGCAAAATCATGTTTTTATGAAAATTTAAAAAAAGGAATGATCTGTGTCTATATTCGTATATCTGATGCTAAAATTGGACTGAATCCGTGAAACTGTCATTGCACCTAACTAATGTGTTGAAACATTAAACTGTTGTTAAAAAGACCACTCCCAAGCATTTTAGCAGGTACTAAATACTTGGATTTTATTTCAACGTGTTATGATAATGCTGAAATACTACAGTTAATATAAACACAAAAACAAAAAAACAAATCTTTTTTTTTATAAACCGAATATTGGTGCGGTATTCAGTGCGTGTGTGCTCGGAGGAAGGCACAGAGAAAGCGAATGAACAGTGGAATTTAAAATCACACGAAAAAAGATTTGGACTAAAAATAAATATTAACATGCTCACTCAAAGAACCTACATGTATGTATGGCAACTGATGAGCGGCCGATCGGTCGGACCAGTTGCAAATAGTGATTGTAGGCTACCATGGCTTTGGACATACTTTAAAAGCAGAAAATTTTGGCAATATTAGATAATTCAAGCCTTCAATAAATATGAAATGTTAAGTATTAATTATCCAATTTCAATAATGATGACTGAGATCTCATGTACTCATGTCGCGAGGTGTTCCTATCCCTTTCATACTATGCCAGGTTACCTTGCCCTGGTGTACATAAACTGCAGTGTACCCCAGAGAGTGCTCCTAGATAGGCTACTTTATAGAAACATGCTACGGAATAACCGTGACCTTGTAGACGAGGCCATTTGGCATACAGTCATGAAACAATGATGATACAAGCCCGCCAAGGGAGAACACAAATAGACAGATGAGTGGTAGGACCACTCAGTCAAACGGACAGTGACACCGAGGACCGCCTTTTAAAACGCTTTTAAACAGATAAACATTTTGGCATGTTATAGAATCAAGTCCTTCATAAGTAAATATGAAAGTTTAAAGCACTGATTTATCCAATTCATTAATTACTGAGATACCACGTCCCCAAAGTCTCCCTCGTTAGCTACTGAAAGCACAATTGATGTCTCAAATGCCCTGTGTCTGCCAACTCAAGAAGTGAGCAACTCTCGCAAATGGTTGTTTCCAAAGGATATTGATAAGGATTTACAAAATCGCTCTTCAAAAGATATCACCAACTTTGTCGAGACCCTGGCGTGGACGGGTCACTTTCAACACCCTATCACAAGATGAGCTTACATCTGCTTATTAGCCAACTAAAGGTGGAAAGGCCCAGGTGCCTGAGTAAATATACCAGCGGAGTTGGGGATGCAATGCGGCCCACGATGCCTTGGGAATTCTACCACGTTGCCTTACCAAACAGTCCTTACAAGATTGGAGGAGGCTACCATCATCGCCTCTCCAAACCAAAACACGTCTGTGGACAACCCTAAGAACTATCGCCAATATCACTACTGTGGTTCCTTCAAACTCTTTGAAGAGGCTGATCCTGGCCCGGCTGGAGCCACTCGCCGAACCCATCTACGACGAACAGCAGGATTTTGCCGTGGCCGTAGCACTGTCCATCAGATCGTAAAACCCACAAATGATTTTGAGGAGAGCTTTGAAAAGCTCGTAAGGCAGGGGTCATCTTGGTGGACCTTACTGCGAATATGATACCGTGTGGCACCAGGGCTTGACACTCAAGACTTCTCAGGACCATTCCGATATCACCTTGTATAATTAATATGTAATATTGCTTTTGCAAACTTGCCTTTGTTCTTTAGACCAGTGATGAGCAGAACAGTCCACTGCGTCGTTTGAGGAACGGAGTCCCACATGGATCAGTACTGGCTCCAAATGCTGTTTAACTTGTAATATATTGGTGTATATCGGCGATCTACTCAATCTAGACAATATGGCTACGCCGACGATTCTGCCCTTCTTCACAATGGACAGAACTGACTGAAGTAGAAAGTACACTTACTGTAGATATAGGCCCTACTTGGCAGCATATCTCAAGACTGGAGACATCAAGCTTAGTGAAGCCAATTCACCGCTAACTGCCTTCCATCTTAACACCAAAAGAGCCTCATCGCCAGCTTCAAATCACCCTCAAATGGAGTGTCTCTGCGTGTCTGCTTTACCTCCTATACACCAACTTATGTGGGATTGAAGCTTGATCGTCAGCTTACTTATCGGCAACATCTCGAGTCAGTATCTGCAACTTAGGTATCTTCGAGGAAACCTCCTGTGTCACCTTGTTGGATCTTCATGGGGTGCTAGCCCGTCCACTCTATACGCACCACTCTTGCCTGGTTCTGATCTACAGTGATGCTGAATATGCCATCCCAACATGTGGTGGCAATAGCTCTCACACAAAAAGCTGGACCCCGGGACGAGGACTCAAAAATAGGGTCTTTGGGAGAGACAAAGCCAAATGTCCCCCAAAATAAGGGGGGTTTGGGTGACAATTTACAAAAAATTTGCAAACATTTCACCCAAAGAGGGGTCTTGGTGAAAATTTCAAGCAAATTTCCCCAAAATAGGGGTCTTGGGGTGACAGTTTGTAAAATTGTATAAAATATCTGGGTCTTTGGGTGACATTTTCAAAATATGGGGTCTTTGGGTGACAGCGATGCGGAAAATGGGGGTCTCAACAGCCTTACATGCGCTCACCTCCAAATAGAGTGCCCCCCCCCCCCCCCCGGGAGCGGACACAATACTCAACGAGACATGAGAACCATTAACTAGCGGCCTTTGTCCCACTCTATCCGAGTTGCTTACCAGTATCAGTGCTTTCAGGCAATTTCACCTGCAGTGGGTGACATTTGCAAAATATATGGGGTTTTGGGTGACAAGCGATGCTGAAAATGGGGGTCTCAACAGCCGTACATGCAGTCACCATCTAGATGGGAGTGCCCCCCCCCCCCCCGGAGCTGGACACAATACTCTCACGAGACCATGAGACGCATTACTGGCTGCCTACGTCCCACTCTATCTGAGTTGCTACCAGTATCAAGTGCTTTCAGTCATTTCAACCTGCAGTGCTTCGGAAAGAACATCAGAACACATAAACCTATAACCGGTCGAATAAGTCTCTGTTGGACAAGCACACCTGCTGCATATTGGGGCAGCGCAGATCCAGATCGGATCCAGATCAATCCGTTCCCCGAGACGCATTTGCGTCTACACAGGCAACGGCACAGGGGTTTTCGCACAGGGTCGGGTCGTTTCAACAGCAATATGCACCGATATTGGGGGCTGCGACAATCTCCACTCCATCCTGCCAATGTGGCTCTCCATCACAGACTGCAGATCACCTTCTCAATGATGCCCTACCTTTCCGTTCACCGTTGGATATAGACTTCTCAAACCCCCAACCAATTAACCGTGTTCTGGTTCCACTAACTCAACGACATGTTAGCTGCGTCCTCATAGGCACGAAGTATGAAGATGTGCTCTCTTAACAATGTAAGTTATTAAATGGCTATATCAAGGATTACATGATAACAACCCGACGTAAAAGTATTAACTTTTGGTTTTGGCGGGAAAATGCAGCATCTTTATAACATTACAAGCTACTTGCATTATTATTACTCCATTGTACATAACGTAATAAATTTGGGATATCCAAGCCAAATAATATTGCAATAGACTCATTAGCGCTCAGACAAAAAACAGTGATATAATATTGCTGAAAAATATGACTTTTGATTTTGGAGGAAAATGGCCGCCATCTTAGAAAATGGCCGCCATATTTGTATTCACGTCAGCCAAAATACAAGTCATCTCACTTGTCATATTCATATGAAATATATGTGATAATGGTTACTTTTACAATTACACTTCTGATTTATCATGCAGGAAGAACCAATATTCTGAAAAAATATGGCATTAAACGGCCATTTTGGTTTTATGCAATGTACTCATTTTTTCCCAAGCTTCCATTTTTTTCTATTTTTACTATTTGTTTTGGAGTGTTCTTTGGGAGGTAATATACAGCAAAAAGTACTTTCTTGTTGCAATTTTTTCCAGGTCCAAACGACAGCTTGACTGGACTTTGATGAATATTATTTAATACCTTCCAATGGTGGTGTTGTGCCAACCTTAACCTAAAATGATTCAGTTCTGATGATGTCTTTTGGATGTCGCAAATATTCTTTGTGTAAATTTAATCATCTGTGTCATCAATGGTATTCCATATTCCGCACAATGCAGAGTAAAGTGGGCTGATGACATTGGAAGCTGGAATTTGTGTAATAGGGGAAAAACTCATTTGATTTGAAAGGCCACGAACCCATTAATACAAATGATCCATCATTGGTGAGGCAAGCTCACATTTCACTACATTGTGGGGAATGTGAATCAGTTTTGAAGAATTTTTTACATGAATGAGGTCAAAAGTTTGGGTCATTGATGACAAATTGATTTGGGACCCAAGTTATTTGGATTTTGTTGCATATGGTATGTGGATTTTGATCAACTTATAAGGGATTAAATTAGGCCTACCCCTTGGGTAAGGGTCGAATATTACCCTTGGGTCGAACATTACCCTTGGGTCAGGGTCGAACATTACCCTTGGGTAGGGTCGAACATTCCCTTGGGTCAGGGTCGAACATTACCCTTGGGTAAGGGTCGAACCTTACCCTTGGGGAGGGTCTAACATTACCCTTGGGTGAGGGTCCAACATTACCTTGGGTTAGGGTCCACATTACCCCTTGGTGAGGGTCGAACATTCCCTTGGGTGAGGTCGACATTCCCCGTGGGTAAGGGTTGAACATTAACCTTGGGTAAGGGTCGAACATTACCCTTGAATAAGGGTCGAACTTACAACTTGGGTACGGTTCGAGGCATTAACCCTAAAGGGTTGACATTTCCTTGGGTAAGGGTTGAATCTTAGCCTGGTAAGGGTTGAACATTAGGCTGACCCTGGGAAAGATTGACATTAACCCATGGGTAAGGGTGAACATTATCCTTGGGTAAGGTTGAACATTAGGGCTGAGCCTTGGGTAAGGGTTGAACATTACCTTTGGTCTGGGTTGACAGTAGGCTGACCCTTGGGAAAGGATTAAACCTACCCTCGGGTAGGGCATAACATTAGGCTGACCCTTGGGTAAGGTTGACATTAAACCTTGGGTACGGGTTGAACTAAGGGTTGAACATTACCCTTGGGTAAGGGTTGCAACATTAGCTGACCCTTGGGGAAGGGTTAACATACCCTTGGGTAAGGGTTAAACATCAGGCTGACCCTTAGGAAAGGATTGAACATTACCCTTGGGTAATGGTCGAAACATATCCGTAAATAGGGTCGAACATTACCCTTGAATAAGGGTCGAACATTATCCTTGGTTAAGGTTCGAGCATTACCCTTGGGTGAGGGTTTGAACTTTAGGCTCTTCTTTCTACGTGTCCACAATCCCATTAGTAATGGCTTTGTGGTATAAAAGGTCAACATTACCCTTGGTAAGGTTGAACATTACCCTTGCCTGTAGGGTTGAACATTACCTTGGGTAAGGGTTGAACTAGCCTGGGTAGGGTTGAACATTAGGCCTACCCTTGGGTGAGGGCGAACATTACACTTGGGCAAGTGTTCATTTAGGTTGCGAGGGTTGAGGATTTGCTTAAAGAGTCATTTTTAAAAACTAGGAAATCAAACGATTTGATTATCTTGAGTAGACTGATCTTCTGTCGGGGAGCTTCATGGATTCAGGTCAAATGTCATGTTAGGGCTATTTCAGGCCATTTATGTAGGGTACAAAAGTTAACACTTAACTGCATACTTAGGGGTTTGCACTTCCGTTAGTGGCATAAGGGGGTGGCTCCTAGGGACCCTTCATTATAACCACTTCCAAGGAATTTTTAGATGAACTCCCCACTGTTAGAAGGATGCCAGCCATCAACAATTAGAAAATAACAACTGGAAAAAAATTGTTCATTTAAAAAAAAAAAAAAAAAAAAAAAAACATTGTTTTATATATATGTTCAAAATGTCAGAAAAAGACACTAATTCGTTTCTGCATTTTCTACGGCACTGATCACCTGGACTTCTGCTGATTGCTTTTAATTGGTTGAGGATAACTAGATTAACATATTAAAGCCAAATAAAATGTCTCATTCCATTTTCTATTTTTTAAGGTTACTTGTATAACATTTACTAGTTTCCTACGTAAACCGCTATACGAGCATATGAAATATTATGACACCATGGGCCTATACTATACTTTCCAAGAATTTTTTGATTATTATTTACTTCGTTTATGTCACGAGTGTATGCATTATGAAAATCCGAATCACAGTATCTATTTAGATTTTTTTAATTTTTGTCATGGGCACTTCCGTTAGTGCATAAGGGGGGCTCCTAGGGACCCATGCTAATTAAATGCAAAACGACGCAATGGATTGAACTTTTTGTTGGCAAAACCAATGCAAGCGCAACTAAAAGTTAACAATACAAATTTGGCCTTTTGGCACTTGCTGCTGCATTTAATTCTGAAACTATATAAACACAAGTTTTGTCTCCATTAGGCCTATAACTTTTTTTGTTTTGGGAGGCCATTATCATCGCGTTTGCTTTTTTGAACTGAGAATATTTGATTCTTTGGACTATATGCCTTGGAGATTTAAATTAATTTTCAAAATGTGATCCCAATCAATCTTTTTTTTTGTTTTATTACCAGTTTTTATGTTTATTTTAAAACTTAGCGGCTGTTTTTGACTTGCCATTTGGTGTAACTTTGAGGCATTTTCTGGAGGAGGAGGTCTTTTTTTAAAAAAACACGTTTTAGTTTTTTGGACTGCCTTTGAAAGCCTTTTTTGGGCCTAAAGCTCAGAGTCACTTTTTGCGTATCTCAAGTGTCCATTCAGAAGTACCAGGGCTCCTTTTAGAACACGATGTCACGATATCTGGTATGTCTGGTGTAAACGAATCTTAATCTCAAGGTTTCCTCTCTGGAGAAGAACCTAATTTCCTGAGGTGAGATTTTGTTTAACACCAAAATCGGACCGTTTTGGGGTTAGCTTTTTATCTCCAATAAGGATTGTTAATTCAAGATGAGGCAATTATTTGGGATTCATCTTTGTTTATCTCAAGATAATTTTTTGTTAACTCGAACATGGGGTGGGGCTGTTATTGGGTACAGCTTTGTTTAAACCAAGATTAAGGGTCTTATTTCGGATTGACGCTTATCTCCAGATAAGGCATTACTTTGAGTTGCAGTGTTTTCCGGTGTAAAGTAATGCATTGTCCGCCGTACTCACAGTCCGGCTGCAAGGTAAGGAATAGGCACTCAATTCAGATGACTCTTCACACAACGTTAGTTTCATGCTTAATATTCCGTTGTCGTCTGTCATGGACCGAACTAATGGGCTCCTCCGGTTATGTTGCTTTCACACAGTTCACACCGGCTCAGAGCTCTGGTTCCGGCTATTGGCGTGCAAACACGCGGAGCGGAGAGATGGTGCACCACTCATTGTTAAGAATTTTTTTTCTCATGAGCGAAATTTACTAGCCCTAGCTTATACCACAATTCTGATATCAGTACAAGATTTTGGAGCAAGATCCATTTGAAAACGTAAAATGAAGCTATGAAAATAAGTATTGTAAAAGTATGTAGAAAGTGATCCGGTGTAGAAGAATTATAGTCCGCTGTACTCCAGTCGTCTCACACAATAAAGAATAGGGCACTCAATTCAGTTGACTCTTCACGCACATTCGCGCTTATTCCATTGTCTATGGAGCCAGGCGGACTATAATTACTTTCACCCCTGTATGGGTCCTACAGCCATAGAAATAACGCTCTCTTATCTTCAGAGAGGTGAAAGTGGTACACTTGTAAAGCTTCCCCTACACGTCCCTGAAAATATTAAAAAAAAAAAAAAATTGAAACAAGTGTGAGCATACTGCCCATCAACATCTAATGAAACTGCAGTCATTGGAGTCTGCAATTAAACCTTCAGCCCAGAGTGATGGGTGTGATCACACGAGATGCCAATATATGAACACGGGAAAATTCAGAAACAAAATATAACTTTGCAAATGTCTGCCGGAGACCCGCTGCGCGGGTGGCAACAGGAGTGGGGTAAAGTTACTATGGGGGTCAAATGTTTGAACTGCTCTAATTAATGTAATATAATCTCAAATTATTTCCTTAGGTAAAAAGGAGTAAAAAAAAGCAATTGGGTCACACGCGTGTGGTGCTTCCTTGCCCAGATATTTGGTGGAATAGGCTAAAGGTTATGTGATCCTGATCCATCTCTTTCTGTAGAAGGTGGAGATCGTGACTGTATGTCACTGGTGATCCAGGATAGGGCAATGATCTGATGTAGGGAATCTAGGGAATCTATTACTCACTCAAGCTGTAAGGACTGGAACACTATCACAAGCTCATCGGGGCCGTAGCGTCCAGCTACCGCCAGGGTCTGTCTCTGCAAAGTTCATCGCGTCAGTACTTGTCAACTGTTGTTAATGAAGAGATTAACCAGCTTCTACAAACCTCTCAACCGTCAAGCCCCCGGTCAAAAACAGCTGCAAACATTCACCTATGATAAGATCACCGAAGAATTATTTTTTAAGTTCTAAAGAATGAGAAAGATTTGGCAACGTACGACAACATCCAAACAGAATTCTTGGAGAATCTGGACCTGTAGTGTGCGATGGCTCCAGCTCTTCCGCTCTACTTGTTTGGGATCGCCAATATTCCCTAAGCTGGAAGACTTCAAAGGTCTTGCATCTGAAGCCCAGAAACCAGCAATGAAGCCAAAGCGTTCAGACCTATATCGATGCATCTCACATCTTAAGGGCTTGAGAGACGAATCTCAGTAGGATCGGACGATACGGCTGTACAATGCTAATCATCCAAGACACATGATTCTTTGTCTTGGAAACATCAATAGACAATCAGAGAAAAGCGCCAAACTCGGAACGGTGCCCACAAGTCTGTCCGGGCACCAGTCATTTTAAACATTTACGTCTCAGAATGCCAAAGGGAGTTGTCGACAGTACGCCAAAACGGCAGACGACACGCACTTGAATAGATGCTGACGCCCTTTGATGCCTTAGAAACAGCTGTAGCAGAAAGACCTATCAATGTAAGCCAATCTTAATAATAATAATAAATAGTTTTATAAGGTAAAACATCTTCAGAGAACCAGAGCACCATGCATAAACAGTCACACATACAAATCCAAAGAGCTATATGAGCATGAAAAGCTGACGTAAAAGGGGAGTTTTAGCTGGACGTTTGAAGTCTGGGAACTGGTGCACTTGCGAATGCTGTTGGAAGTGAATTCCAAACAGCCGAAGCAGCCAAAGAAATGAGCGTTCTTCCATCGATTGACACTGAAACTAAACAAAACCAAGACAGTCAGCTCTGTTTTAATTCTCCCATGCAAACGATGCGCAAAAAAGAGGACTTAACATCATTCTAGATGGAGATAAACTGTCAAACGACCCAACACCAAAGTACATTGGCGTCAATGGACTGGCAGCTTAATTTCAATCAATCCCACCAAGGCAGTCGCTGCTAAGAGCACTCGTTAGTGTCAATTCCCAGAAGGCTGCAGGAATGGATATGGAATCACTCAGCTACCCAATCCAGACACTGCAGTCGCATGGACCCTATCGATCATCTGGATCAATGACAGATGGTCTAAGCAATGCGTCATCCTCTATACCTGAACCTTTGAACCTGAAGCAGTTGGTGGATAGCCAGTCTAGCAAGCCCAAAGGGGCTGTGACCTTGATAACAAAAAGAGGAGGGGAACCTCAACAGACTCGAACTGGCATTGGCCGTACAAGACTTCCTCAGAAGATCAGTGTAGAACTTTCACCACTCTGCGATTGGGACGTGAGATTCACAAAACAGGAGTCCCTAAGAGGAATCCCCTCCCTGATCAAACTGGAAGATGTTAAAAATATCAGTTGGTTAACGACAGAATTTCCACGTGATTTTGGACTTAACAACCGAACGAACGAGCAAAAATTGCGTTTTCAATCAGTTTATTTATAAAAAAACATTACTCGCGTCTTAATAAAATTAAAAATCGATGAAAATATGGCAACGACAACTTTCCGATTGTAGTCCAGACGGAAGAGCCCTACACAAGAACGCCACAAATGGACTTCAGAAGAAGCCGTAAATGATTGTACCCGCGGTTTGTTATAGGCTTAAGGTGTACGGAAAAACGAAAAACGGGAGATGGTTGCATGGACTGGAAACGAGATAACGTCAATGGAGTTGCGAGCAAGGCCATCACTGTGGACTCAAGAAATTGAAGACAAGAAATGGTCAAGTGATAACTTGAAAAGAACTTTTTTAATCACAGTTGACAGTATACGCATGGCATGTCCCAATAACGGATTCAGACATGATTTGCGCCAAACCATATCATGATTCAAAAAATTCATGTTTTTGCGGATGTCTCAAAAGTTTCCGAGTTTTTTAAAGACCACTCTTTCCATTTACGGTATCTCATTTCTCGGTCCGCACAAGCGCTGTTCTTTCTCCCGTAAACATTTAGCGTAAGCCCTAACAAAAACCCGTACAAACATTTAGCGGATCGCTATTTTAGCGTAAGTAAGGCTTTCTTATATTTGGCGTCTGTGGCGTTTCCTGGGTATGTATCCTTGTGGGGTGCAATCGGCAAGATATCGATCGCCAGCTCTTTTTAATCCACCGTTATTGGAAAATGGAATCAAATCAAAAAAAAAAAAATGTTTTCGCACTTTAGGATTCTGGGGAAAAATCTGTTTGAAAACACTTGGCCTTCAATGACACGGTTAAGAACCGATGCACGAACAGTCTGAGTCGTATACAATTTCAAATAATTAGAGCGCCGCTCATTACTCTCATTACTGAAATGGTGACGTCATATTTGGATACAGCTTGGGAGATTCGGAAATTATGAATGTGGTCATGACGGTCGAGAGACCTCAGTTGGTCAAAATTAGATG
The DNA here is from genome assembly GCA_023653785.1 of Ophioderma brevispina. NCBI lineage: Eukaryota > Metazoa > Echinodermata > Ophiuroidea > Amphilepidida > Ophiodermatidae > Ophioderma > Ophioderma brevispina. Next base: position 21,717 of record JAMKCH010074831.1, read on the forward strand.
CGCAATTTTGATAATGGGAAAAAAATCGGTATGGTCTCGGCTATCGGGGAAGCTGAAACAGAATTTAATAAGACTTTCCGTTGGTCAATCCCGGAAATTGAGGGTTGAAAAAGTACTCCTAAATAAACGTAGATTAGCGCGATATAATGTGACTAGTGAGATGTACTATCTGTGACGGTTAGTACTTAGTCATTCCTGAACCCACAGTTTTCATCATTGCAAGGTGACATTTACTTTTATTAAGGTGAATAGCAAATATGCATGGCCATTTTCCGCGTGGAACCAAGTTTGAATTGGGAAAGCAATGGGAGTATTGAGCTGTTGTCATAATTGATGCGGGAACCGTGTTTGTGGTGCGGTCAAAGCATGGTTGCATGACACGTACAATAATACACAGATTTACTGCATCGGTTGTGTGTAGATTGCAACGAGTGAATTTGAACTAGGTGCCAGTCAGGAATGTACTACACATGCGCGAATGCCGCGGTGACTAGCGTCGGTGACTTGTCACTAGAATCTTTTGTACAGGCTTCAATAGAGAGGTTTGTTTGTGCGATGGTACAATTTGAAATCATTATGTGATCTTTTTTCTGCATGTTGCAATACAGTGTGTGTATTAGTAAGCTTTGTCACCTAAGTACCTGTATGGCCCTCGTCTACCCCAGGACCCCTTTACAACTATAACAGGGAATAAAAAGCAAAATTATTTTAATTTTATCTATTTAGTTAGCAAGAATGAACATTGTCAATTAGATAGGACAATAAACAGTAGGCCTGTAGCATACTCTCACTTTCTCTGATATCTTTCTATTTTGTAATGCCTTTTTTATACAGCCCCTCCCCATTTCATATTCACGGTCGTCCAAATACCTTAAAAATAAACTCTATTGACAGCATGTCATGTTTAAGATATCAATTTGGGCTGATTTTTTTTTCTCATTTACAAACTTTTGGATTATAGCTAACTCTGTCCACAGCAAATAAAAAGCAAAATTATTTTAATTTTATCTATTTAGTTAGCAAGAATGAACATTGTCAATTAGATAGGACAATAAACAGTAGGCCTGTAGCAGGGTGGTCAAAATTGGACAATAAAAGGATTATGATGCATGCATCTCACCATATCCCACAACACAAGGGGCGCCCTTGATCTCTACAGTGTGAGTCAAAATTCCTGTGGAAGCTATTTAAATGTACTTTTGAAATATTTACAATTTTAAGAGCTACCTTGCACAGTTTGACAAGAAAAAAATCAGGCTATATTTGGGGAACAATCATTTTGACTCACACTGTAGATGAGGTGTGACATCACATCACACGCTGTTATTCTACTTTACCGGCGTTATTCGGGATAATTTTATCCAATTCTGGGATCATGATCGTCACCGAACCATTTGTGGCACTATAAGAATCACAAGGTCCCTGTCAGGCTGTCTACATTGACCACTCAAGCCTAGTTCTGCTAACTCCCGCGCTATGGATGGGTGGACGTTGCTTCCAAAAAGGTCAACCCCAAAAAGTAGGCCTAAACCTGATCTCTCTTTGATGAGACTTTGTATGTGGTTAGTAGTGGACCCCGGTATTACCCATGCAATATCGCATTGCTGAATGTGCATATCAAGTGGCTCATTTGCATATTGTTTTGATTTGCTGATAACTTAAACCTAAAAAGGTGAATCTCTACCATATCAGAACCCATCATGCAATTAGTCTAGCAGATTATATGGGTTCCCATGCACCCCCCTTAAAACTAAATTCTAACATGATTTTTAGAATCTCTATGATATCTACTTAAAGAATGTTGATGTTACCAAAATCAAATATTGTCCCACGGGGTCCGTTTGGCGGCCATCTTGGATTAAGAGGGATTAATCACACAAAGTGGTTCAATTTAGTTGAAAAGTATCTCAAATGATTCGTCTCATCATAAGGAATCAGAAATATATAGTTTTGCATATTTGTGATGTTCAGTTACAGAGATATGGGTGAACATGCGATAAAGGTCATTGAACTTTTGATTGGTCATTGTACAGGGGCCAAATTTTCAAAATGCTTCAATCTTGACAAAATTGGTGTCAAATTGTTGGTATGAGCATGAGCAATCTGGAATTGTACAGTTCCATGATTTCAGATCTTCCATTTTGGTTTATCGGTTAGGAAAGAGATGAGTAGTCCCTAATTCCCATGGGCCTACAAAACAATACACATTTGATAAAAGGTTAACTTTACACTGAATTTTACCACCTAACTAAACATCCAAGATAGTGCAAACTATACCTTTCTGGATTGCTCATGCTCATAGCTACAATTTGATACCAAATTTGTCAAGATCCATGCATTTTGAAAATTAGGCCCCTGTACAATGACGAATCAAAAGTGCAATGACCTTTATCACATTTTCACCCATATCTCTGCAACTGAATATCACAAATATGCCAAAGTATATATTTTATGATTCCTTATGATGAGACGAATCATTTGAGATACTTTTCAACTCAATCAAACCATTTTATATGATGGATCTTTTTGGATCCAAGATGGCCGCCAAACGGACCCCGTAGGACAATATTTGATTTTGGTAACATCAAAATTCTTTAAGTAGATGTCGTAGAGATTCTAAAAATCATGTTAGAATTTAGTTTAAGGGGGTGCATGGGAACCCATGTAATCTGCTAGACTAAATGTCCGAATTCAACAACTCATGTGGGTTAATACAGTGCTAACACAAGTATTATCCATACAATCTGCTGTTGCTAAATTTGCATATTAATGAACTCATTTGCGTATTTATTCTGATCAGCTAATAACCACAAAGGTCAACTTTGCCAGAACTTAATGTCCTAAATTGATGAGACTTGGTATGTGGGTAGTAGCGGACCCATGTAAATCTCGCATTGATAAATAGCTATAAATGGCCCCTAAATTGTGCATATCAATGAGCTCATAGTCATTTGCATAATTTGTTCTGATTTGTTGATAGCTTAAACAGTAAAGTTCTACAATAACGCAATCTCTGACTTTGTTGAAACTTGGTAGGCCTAATAGGCAGGTGAAGACGGCCTATAGGCCTATACGCGATATTCTATGAATAGAAGGTGAAACCGAGAACCGCGATATTGTAGTTTTATTCCTGAAAATGTAGGCCTACCGCTCCGGTATCATTGATTTTAATTTTGAACACAACTGGAAAATCATAGTAGAATTTTGCTACTGTATAGGGCATACCTAGTATGGCATCACAGTAAAAAAAAAAAAAAAAAAAAAATCACATTTTCACCCATATCTCTGCAACTGAATATCACAAATATGCCAAAGTATATATTTTATGATTCCTTATGATGAGACGAATCATTTGAGATACTTTTCAACTCAATCAAACCATTTTATATGATGGATCTTTTTGGATCCAAGATGGCCGCCAAACGGACCCCGTAGGACAATATTTGATTTTGGTAACATCAAAATTCTTTAAGTAGATGTCGTAGAGATTCTAAAAATCATGTTAGAATTTAGTTTAAGGGGGTGCATGGGAACCCATGTAATCTGCTAGACTAAATGTCCGAATTCAACAACTCATGTGGGTTAATACAGTGCTAACACAAGTATTATCCATACAATCTGCTGTTGCTAAATTTGCATATTAATGAACTCATTTGCGTATTTATTCTGATCAGCTAATAACCACAAAGGTCAACTTTGCCAGAACTTAATGTCCTAAATTGATGAGACTTGGTATGTGGGTAGTAGCGGACCCATGTAAATCTCGCATTGATAAATAGCTATAAATGGCCCCTAAATTGTGCATATCAATGAGCTCATAGTTATTTGCATAATTTGTTCTGATTTGTTGATAGCTTCAACAGTAAAGTTCTACAATAACGCAATCTCTGACTTTGTTGAAACTTGGTAGGCCTAATAGGCAGGTGAAGACGGCCTATAGGCCTATACGCGATATTCTATGAATAGAAGGTGAAACCGAGAACCGCGATATTGTAGTTTTATTCCTGAAAATGTAGGCCTACCGCTCCGGTATCATTGATTTTAATTTTGAACACAACTGGAAAATCATAGTAGAATTTTGCTACTGTATAGGGCATACCTAGTATGGCATCACAGTAACGTCATTGAAAGTCCACGAGCCGGCAAAGTTGGCACAGAGAATAGGCGAAAATTCAATTTTGCGCTAAAAAGATATAGGAATATCAGATTTTCATGCGGTTTTTAGCTCTAAATGATGACATTTGACTAGTTTTACATAAACATAGAGTTTTAGAGTGATACTCTGCATAATATTTTCAAAAATGTACCATAAAATATCCTTGGGTGGCAACCACCCCCTTACCCTTCGACTTTGACGGCATACCCTAACCCCGGTGAAGGTACACTGTTAGAACACTGTTTAAAATTTTGCTGTTTAAAAAGAAGTTGTTTAAAGTGCTGTTGTTTAAGTTTTAAACAACGTTGTTTAGTTTGTTGTTATAACATGTTGTCTTAAACAAGGTTGTATAAGTTTTAAACAATTTTTTTTAAACAACTCGCAATATTTAACCAACTGCTGCTTACCCTGGTCATCGCTCAACCTTGTTTAAAAGTCAAATTTAACAACTTGTTTAAAATATTTAAACAACTGATGCTTAAACTTCTAAACAAGTTGTTTAATTTGTAAACACGTTGTTTAATTTTTAAACAAGTTGCTTAATTTTTAAACAAGGTTGAGCGATGACCAGGGTAAACAGTGTTTGTTTAAAATTTTAAACAACTTGATTAATTTTGTTCTAACAGTGTAGGTGCTACCTTCACATTTTCCCGCTAAAATGACTAGAAAGGATAAGAGAATGATTACCTAGAAGATTTTTACGAAAGCTTTCGGCATTTTAGCGCACCGGAGCAAAGTTCACTAGGGAGGTGGTACCCCCCCCCCCCCCCCCCCCCCCCAAAAAAAAAAAAAAAAAAAAACCCGCGGGAAAAAAGAGGATTTAGTTTCAACAGACCAGCTTTGTATAACAATTATGTTAAAGGTCCATCTGCCGATCGCTAATAGCCTAGTCCCCAGAACCCCAGAATTTACCAAAAGTGGTCAAAACTTTGAGCTATTTTGGTAACTGAAAAAATGTTACTTTTTTCTTTTACCCTGTGAAATCTTAGGGTTAAATGATGTTTGGATTGGATGTTATATGCTCCATTTTGGTCGACCAATATTAAAAGGATGATTGGGCTGGGACTCAGAGATTTCGAGATATAATTTTTGTTGTAGTAATTAAAAATAATCAGTAACGATCTAAAAAAATCACCCTAAAATGCTAATTCCCAAAGTTAGAGATTAATCGGATTTTTCGTTTTCATGCAGTAAACATTTATGCACTATAGAAAACAGTGCTTAATATGATACTGTGTCTAAAAAAAATAGATATTACGGATCCGGAATTTGAAATTTATAATGAAGTTGTGATTTTCTATATGAATTGACTTTGATTTGAGCTTTAGTTATTTCACAAACTGATTAGTATGTGGGCCAGCATTAGGTATATGCAAAACACACACCCACACACAACCACACACAAAAATGATTGATCGCGTATGGCCAATGCCTTTGGTCATATCATCCATATCAGCTTTAATTTTAGTTTGTCCATTCATATATATATATATATATATATAAATAGCTATATATATATAATATATATATATATATATTGAGTTATTTCAAAATGGTTTCTTGTAGTATGCCGTTGTGTGGTTGATGCATCATGATATGGAAATAAAAAATGGTATATAATGTAAATGTATGGGGATAAAAAAAATCACGTTTTTTCTAGCTCTCCCACATCAAAACGGGTTGAACATATCGGCGTGATTTTTTCAGATGGGGTTTTTGGGTGAAGGCAATCCTATCAACACTGACAAAAACAGTGATAAAATTAAACACTTTTCTAAACACTATTTGCACCTCGTTTCTAAACATTGTTAAAAATATCTGTTTAATATCTAAAACACCTTATATCTAAACATTTTAAAATTTAAACATGTTAGGGATAAGACATTAGGTGTTTAGACATTTAACGGCAAGTGTTTAGAGATTTGAACATGTTTAATTCCTAAACACTAATTTGCAACACGTTTCTAAACACTGTTTGCAGTGAAGATGAAAACTTTACATACTTAAATCGGGTTATCCCTTTAACCATCGTAGACAGGAATGGGTTTCTTTTTCATTCATATTGTGGCGGAACCTCTCTTCACTTGCGTGATCTTAAATTGGTTTTTTAGCGAGCAGCAAGGATACGACGGTGATGGCGGTGATGGCGGTCGGTTGCCCGTACCTTTTGATCCCTCGGATTACTAACAGTTCTTTGCAGGTTTCGGACTGAAATATTGGAGCAATGGATTCAATAACTCACACTTAGAGACCAGGTATCTATAGAATTCTCATCAACTTTATAGGGCTTGCAGGGTCCAAATCCGGGTATAGGCTGCGAAAGAGAAGTTAGTGGGTGGCAGAAGTGTGGGATTGAGAGCTAGTGTCAATGAACCGTCCCATCGCTAGCTAAGAACAGGAGAGCGGCGAGTGTTCAGTTTCATGGTTTGTTCCATTGGAGAGGGTCATTGCAAACTATTGCTTGACCCCTGGATTTAAAAAAATACTACTAAAAGGTTCGGTTACAATTGATTTGTTTTTATAGTGTGTGTTTGTATATTTTGTATGTTGGCTCTATGGTCGTGGCGCGTCGTAGTGTTGCGTTCTTGAGGAGTTGATCGCTAGTGGTGTTTGGTGCTTACACGTTGTCTGGTTTAGATGTTTTGAAGTCGTTGTTGGCGAAGTGTGTTGGTTCTTGGGCATTCAGTGAGATTGTGAAACATGGTGACATTGGATATCTGATCGCAGAGGCGCATGTATATAGTGATCGATGATTGTCTGGCAGTTTAGCTTTTTGATTATCATTCTGTTGATAGTGATTTGAGTTCGTCTTGGTAATTATTGAGTGCGTATGGTTTTGCTTGCGTGTGTTTGTGAGGGAACGTCTCAAAGTACTGATTTTGACTGTGTTGATTGAATTTGATCTTGCCATCTGTGCTGTGCTGTTTGTTGGAAAGTGTTCTTGGTTTTGGCGCCCGCTGTGTGGTATGAGTATGTCAGGTTCTGGTTTCGTATGGCCTGCTTTGGCTGCGGCGTCCGCTTCTTCGTTGACCGGAATGCCGATGGTGACTGGGGATCCGTGATGATGGTGCAATTTTGTTGACTGTCTTTTATGTCTGTTTGAAGTCCTTATTCGGCTATGTTGTCCCGATTGTGGGTTTGCGGATGTTTTCGATGCACCTTGGCTGTCGGTGGAAGACGAGGTTGTAGCCGGCTGTGTTTTTGCGTTGCGGATTGCTCGCGAAGTGGCGGCCAATCTGTATTTGTACCCGTGGTGAGCAGCTATCAGATTGTTATGAATGATTTTGTGGTATGTAGGTGGTGCTACAAAGGCAAATCCAAAGTGGGTCTTCGTTGACCGAGCCATCAGTGAGTAAACAAGTGGATCAGAGTTTGTTGATTCTGCATCTGCGAGGCTTTGTGGCCGATCTTTCTACTATTGTGGGGGGAGCTGATGTTTTGTTATCATAACATGCTCGCAGCATCGCCTTATATACTGCCAAGATAACCGTAATCACGTAATACCGTCCTAAGGACGCCCTCAACGACACACTGCATTTCAAGCCCACAACTTCCCTCTCCCCAAAAACCGACCGTCCCGAGATCGTTACAAAAAATATAACGGGCTGGGGGCGGAAAGGAACGCGTGTGATTTTTATTATCACACACTATCCGAGGTCGATCTATTATATTTCACCGGCGCGGTGTCGCATCAAACGGGGCAGCACACCAGTGATCCGACAAACCTCTGACCCGGCATAAGAAATCTCGCCCATCCATTTCTCTTCTAATCTTCAGGAAAATATAAAGGGTAATACTAGATTTAACTCAAAGCTAATATGATTAACTTCACATTCATTTACTCAGTGCTAGAAGTTATAACAATAACCACATTCCAGACCTATATAAAAAATATACATGCCGCATGTACTTCTTAACACATCGCAATGAGTGAATGAACTTACAATGAATATTATATCGCGTTATTCTCATCTCCACAAAATCGGACAGAGATTAGATAGGCATGATCCCGGAAACTTCTTTTTAACTTACACATGAATACAATAAATCAACATGTATCAAGACCCATCCCATACTCCGAGTCGGATGCCCCGGATCATCGAAGGAGCCGAACAGCAGCGTACCAGCGCATCGGATGATGCAGAGAATCATGGTATCGGAATAAATAGTACGCACAACTCCCACGCACCACCGACACATGAGCACGCACACCACCACTTCTGAATCCGAAATGATCCAGCAGGATCAACATCAAGAGAAGGAGATACGCCTCATACTTTCTTGATGGATCAACTCTTATATATAAATGAACTTAAGAAAGTTTTTATTATACAAGCAATAGTAACAAAGGAATAAATGCTTATCAACATCACGTCTATGTACATATATGATTCTCTGGAATGCATAAAAATCGAGCATTTCTACTCTATATCATCTCACTAATAACCAATGATACAGCTGATCCGGCACCACTGGTTGAAATCATAGTCATGATAACACCTCCAAACTTCACGATTTTAAAGAGACGTTGAATGACTTTCTTATACAATTATAAATTCATCTCTTGCATCGCGATCGTAATTCCTAGCCAAAAAACAATCCCAAAAACTGTGGCCCAATTTTGCCTTACCATTGCAACGCATGGCATCCAGTGCGCTCCCTTTTGCTTCACACAAAACCTAATGCCAGCCATATGCTTACCACATTTGGAATCTTGTCCCTAAAATAACATTTCTGAAAAATCTCCGAATCGGATTTAAATATCACCATGATTACAAGGCCTTTACGAATGGTTACTTGTTTCGCAAACTGTAAAAAGGCAAACCCCAATAAATTATCATAGAGCGCGCGTGATCAGGAATCAAAAGGATAACATGTCTGCAGGATCTAATTATGATCCGTTAAGTACAAAACGATTCAGCTTTATGAAATTTCTCACAGTTACTCAAAGTATTAAGGAAATTAAAATTTATTGCCCATAGTAATCAGTGAAAATTAGTTAACTCTAATTTTTAGTCCCTAAACCGGAGCATCTATAATCATTAATCCGAAACAATTATCAATAATCTGTTCACTCGGTAAAGATCGCTTTTAATTCACTTGTACTCATCGGACGGCCAATCCTTTACATAAAACATGATAAAGTAATATTTTCCTTGTCAAACATATTTGACTGGAAATTTTTACCAATGTTTTAAATAAACAAGAACTGTGCACATGATTAAACACAAGCAATGTAATAACTCCGAAGCAAACTCAGAATGATTAACACATAAGTTCCGGAGCAGTCCGGGGGAGTTTCGGATCCCGGAACGTTGTATTCAAAATTCTTATTCAAAAAAACGTACTCCATAGTAATTGTTTCTGTTATTCGGACCAGTCGCCTTCCCTGATCCTGGACCAAGGCTGGTAGCTTTGGCACTCCTGGTCATTTGAATGGACGTCTGGCTGAAGAGCTAGTGCTGGAACGTGTACTAGTAGTTGTACTTGTTTTGTGTTTTTTACTTGCGGCCCCTGCTGATGACCTGCAGGTGACTTTCTAGGAGACTGATCGTCCATTTCTTGGTCAGCAGCTGGAACGCTTTACACTTGCCCCCCGGTCATCATTTGGAATCTCCACTGGACCATTCTTCATTTCCTCCAAATCCTGCATTCGGAGTTTTGCCCTTGCATGTTCCGGAGATCCACTCCGTAGATTGTACACCCTTGATGGGAATATCGGGGCACGACGGTGGTACAATACAATACATACAAACGGGCATTGATATAGCGCTTCTTCAAAAAAAAAGGTTCAATCAAAGCGCTTTACAAAATATAGAGTAATTACTATTTAGCCTAAAACAGGTTCATCTTTTACAATACCTGTTGTATTTACTATTGAGATAAGTACTTAACATCAAACTATAAATAAAAAAAGAAAACAGCTTGCATAATTAACTATAATGTGAGGCAATACAAAAAAAACATTTCAGCACACAATCAAATCTTAGGAAATAGATGAAATTTAGAGCTTTCTTAAAAAGTAACAAGGGATTGGAGTGGCGAACAGAGAAAGGCAAAGAGTTCCATAGGCTATGGGCCGCATTGATGAAAGCCTGTCACCCACTGACCTTTTTGGCGGGGGGGGGAAACATTGAAGGAGCGTTTTGTAATCTGCGGAACGCAATCCTGGCCTGCCAGGAACATACAAAAGAGAGGTATTCGGACAAGTAAGATGGACAATGTTCGGAAATGCCCTTGTAAGAAGAAGCATAAGCTTAAAGTTAAAGACAACGCGCTCACTAAATGGTAGCCAATGGAGCTCTTTTAGGAGTGGTGTGGCTGTGTCCTTCTATCAGATCGACCCCAGCCTGGCTGCTCTATTCTGCAAAATCTTAGTTTACTCCGATCTGGCCGACATTCCATACAAAATGAATTGGCATAGTCAATGCGAGATAAAATCAGTGAAACAGGTATTTCCGTGAAAACTGTGCATGTGTCTTTTTGAGACTGCTCTCGTGCAGAAAATTCTCTCGCACTGCGAGCATTTCATCTTCTTTGGTTTCGCCGCCTCTCTCGGGTCGAATCGTGTGAAATCTTACAGCCAGTGTTTGCGTTCCTCCTACACGTCCGTTGATTCGGGCCATCCATGAATGAGAGGGCGAGGCTAGTTACAGCCGCCTTTTATTTTACTCCTTGAGTCACACGACCGTCTATTGCATGCGCATGAGTGACACCGTTGTTTACATACGATCGATATTTCACTTGAGTAATAATCACTAGTGTATCGAGTAGCTCACTGCGCAGAGATAATTAAGAAGGAAAGTCCAAGAGCAGTGGTTTAATTTATGATCACGATCCGGGGCTGATTTACGATGATTTTCAATCCGAGATGATCATTGATAACGGAGGGATGGTTTTAGTCCGAGATGTAATGATACGGGACGATAAAGGGCGATGTGTCCTGATCCGAATAGAGGACTGTGATCCGGTATATAAATCAAGAGTCCGTGATTATTGGTGTACTGTCCCGATTCCAATGTTGATCCAAAATCTACAAAAAATTAAGGTTCCGGGTCAGTTCCGATGGTCTTCTCGGGATCAATTATCGGATCAGACTGTGGTAGTGTCCATAATGTTGGTGTGATGAATAAATAATTCAGGGATCAATGTCCCTTGACTTTTTGAGCCAACTATCCAGCTCAACGCCTGGTACGACTTAAGGCGATCGATATGACAACTTTTGGCTTTGATTGCTTGATCTCTGTATTTGTAAACGACATCTGTAAAAAAATTTCCCCAATCAAAGGACGGTCCATGCCACTTGGAAGTCTAATTTAGGACCACCTTCTTCTTGCGCACCTCGTTATGGAGCCATACGAAGATCCAACGCGATAGGATTTATCTATCGCCTCCTGTCGTAATTGCGCTTCGTATTCTAGATGAGCTCTGCAAAACAGCCTTGCTATTGTTCTGAGCATTCCTCAATCGATGCTCTAACCTCCCTTGCATTAATCCGTTGGCACAGTTATCGTCTGGTTCCGGATCTGAGGGGACTCCACAGAGATCAATTGGGAGCATTATCTCCTCACCAAATGTCATCACATATGGTGTCTCTCCAGTAGACTCCTGTATTAAACTTCTATATGCCATCATTGCATAGGGTAGCACTTCGTCCCAATCCATCTGTTATTTCTGGTTCAATCAATGCAGATACAATGTAAAGCATAGTCCTGTTGAACCGCTCGATAGTCCACATGATTTGGGATTAAGGATCAACGAGTTGTATCGTCTGTCAATCCCACAAGCTTACAAATTTCGGACATCAAGTGCTCTCGAAATTTCTTCCTTGATCCGAGTCAAGTCTCAGGGAATCCTTGACGAGTAATCCCCCCTCGGTCTTCTGGCGCAGGTTCTCGGCTTGCTTAATTGGGGATCGGATAAGCCTCGATCCACTTAGTAAAGTAGTCTCCCACTACTAGACATAAAACGATTTCTTGCCCATGATTCGGGAAGTGGACCTTAGAATATCAATCGCCACTCGTTGTCCCTTGTGACCAGGCAACTCGTGCTGTAAACTTATCTCTATCCTAGTACTGGGATTTTCCGTCGGCACAAAACGTCGCATCTCCGGATCCAAGATATTATCTCTTTGTGAAGGAGACCCAGTAAAAACGTCTCTAACTTTCTCTCTGGTTTGGGCTATTCCAAGAGACCAGCGTTCCGACAGCTGTGGAGTTCTTTCAGGACTTTCTATTTATATGTCGGGTAAATAGCTGCCACTTAATAATTTTCCCGTCTCCGGACTCCCACTTGCTGTGCAGCATCCCATTCCTTACTTAACCGTTCCCCATGCGCCCAATAACATTTCGATATGCTTTGATATGGCGAAATTCATTCCATCCCGGTCTTGGCGCTCTCCGTTGCTTGGCTTTAACCAAAAGACTCAAATCGGGATCTCTCTCTCATGAGATGTTTTCATTTCTTACCGTCCACATGGAATTCATAGATACAGCACGAACATGTTTATTTTAGTCAGTTTTCTGTGGTTGCAACGTCTGTGAACTCTACGACGTCGGACGCGTTGGGCGGCTTTGAATAATGTTTGGTCAGTATCTCCAGAATCGCGTGGTCGAGTTGTCCCTGCATCCCGTCGGAATGTATAGTCCGGCAAAGATCTCAGAAATTCTAAGGCTCTCTCAATTGTTTGGGTACCGGATCCGTCGGCCTATCTTCGAGATTGTTTGAACCTGAGCTACTAGTAGTACGAATAGATGAGCAACCTGATCCTGCCTTGAAAGTTCTCTCCTTCCTTGGCGGTCTTGTCTTGGCATCGCATTGTCCGACATTGGTGACGTCTGCCGGAGTAGTAACTGCTCCGCCGGGGACTGCGCGGATGATCCGGCGTACTCGTTGACTGTTTGGATACAGCCCGTTCCGATTTATTGTCACGTCGGACTCCTGCTGTCGGTCCTTTGGTTTCTGGCTCCGTACGCAACACTTCCGGAAAAAATCCTTTACCTTGCTCACGTCCAACCTTTCTTCCGGATCATATTCAAAAGTTGGATTTCTACTAAGTTATCGTCCGCTTTCCAATGAACAGATAAATTCTTGTGCTTTAGCTTTCGTCCGGTATCTTGTATCCGACTTGACTGTTGCTCATCTATGAGGAGTACATGGCGGCATGGCTTTCTTTGAAAGGACATCTGAATGTCCATGCCCCTTGCCAGGCGGAGTACTACGTGGTACTCTATTCAATAGCAACCCTTTTGGAATCCATCTTGCTACTTGACCTTCCGGATTTGGGAAATTAAGTAACCAACGAAGTGATCCGTGATCGGTTCTCACTATGAATTTCCTCCCATAAAATATGGCTGAAAATGTTCACAAAAGTCACAACAGCCAACAACTCACGCCTGGTGACGCAATAGTTCCTTTCCTCTTCTTAATGTCTTAATTGGCATATGTATACCACTTCTCGTCCATCTTGGTGCTGGCTGGGAAAGCACTGCTCCGATTCCATATCCACTGGCATCTGTGTCCATACAGAACATTCCTCCTTCCGGATCCGGGACCCCCATATGTAAGTACGGGAGCTGTGGTCAAACACTCCTTCAGTGATTGAAAGCCTCCTAACACTGCTCTGTCCAAATAAAAACTCTATTCTTTTTGAAAGTTCTGCAGAGGGCGAGCTATATCACTATATCCTTTGACGTAACTTAGGTAGTACGAAGTCAATCCTAGGAAAACTTTGTACTTCTTTCAAACTCGGTGGTAGTTGCCAGTGATTAATCACCTGACCTTCTCCGGATCAGTACTAATCCCAGTTCATAACGGACGTGGGCCCAAATATAAAACACCTTTCTTTGAAAACAGAGCGCATTTCTTCGGTTTTAACTTTAAGTTGGATTTCCGTAGGCGTTGTGAAACACGTAGTCGGAAGTCTTTGGATATCTTCCTCTATAGTTGTCCCAAACACAAGTATGTCATCTAAGTAGATTAGCAGTACTTCCCACTGTAATTCTTTCATGATCCTCTCCTGAGCCGCTAAATGTATGTAGACGGCGATTTGCACAATCGAACGGCAGGAACGTCCACTGGTATAAGCCTCCTCTCACCCGAAGGCAGATTTCTGTTTTGCGTCCTCATCCAACTCCACTTGCCAATATCCGCGAGCAAAAGATCAAGCGTGGAGAACCATTTTGCTCCAGAGAGTGAATCCAAAGTCTCGTCGATCCGAGGAATAGGATAGAATCTTTAAACTGTCACAGCGTTAAGCTTCCGATAAATCGACACAGAACGTTTGGTTACCATCTTTTGTGGTTAACGAGACACTATAGGTGGATGACCATGGACTCGAGAGGGCTCTATCATCCCCCTTTCACGCATATCTCGTATTTGTCTGTCGGCCTCGGCTTGAAGTACAGGCGCCATCCTACGAGGGCGTTGTCTCATTGCTGCTACCGATTCAGTCTTAATTATATGCTTATTGCTGATGTCTTTCCCAATCCATTATCGCCGATGAAAAAAACATCTTGGTAGTAATAATAATGCGGACAAACTTTTCCAATGATTCCTCGGGAGGTAGTTCATTTATACTAGCATTATATAGTCTTCCAGATAAGAGGGCGAATTCATAATAATCTCGTCGGGTCATTCATGGAATTGTGTACTGTAATTTCTTTTTAACATGTTTACACGGCTGCGAGTAATATGCAATACAAGACTTGTTGACCTTATGTATTCAACGTGGATTGAGACCCTAATGGTACGTATTCGAAAGTAACGGATCTCTATCAACGACAGTCCTGGCTACCAATGACTCCGAATTCAAACTATTTGCCTTGCTTGATGGGTTTTCAACAATTCCCATCATCTGCACTGCCAGGATTTTCAGGTTGCCGAAGACAACTGCTCAGTGACCTGGCGGAATAAGTTACCGAATCTAGTGCGGACACTCTGCAACAAAATATTCTTCCAACTGAACATGCAAGGTATACTTCATCACCAATTGTTAACTCTCGTTATGTACATCAATAAACCCGTCACTCGAAGAAGTCCATTCCGAGAAGAACGTCTTACTTATTTTGGCAACGGTACTGGCATTTCAATTCGGTTGAGATTCCCATTTCAATTCCTACATCGGCAATTCCCAATATCTGCAAATGTGATCCGTCAGCCAGTTGCATTGTATAAGTCCGTGCCTTAAGGGAGGTTTCTCTGAATCCGGAAGTTTCTGGTATACCTCCGCTTTGACAGGATAACGTCATCCGCACAATATCTAGCAAACAATACACAGTTTTTATTTACTTCGGCTGAACATAAAAAGTCCCACCCCTCGCCAGATTTACCAACGGCTTGAGGTGCTTTGGTCGATGTGAGACTCTCTATCCGGGAGCAAGGTTCTTTACTCGACCCTTCTGCTCCTCGTTGGGTCGGCAACCGTTTCCCGACGACTCTCCTTCTTGATCCTGTCGGATCTGCTCGTGCACTTGCTCTCTGTGGGCAGCTAGCAACAAAATGATTATCTGCCCCACATTACGTAGCACGCTTATTATTCACTCCTCTACGCCAATATATTCTTGGTTACTCTTCGCTACCCCTATTTGGCCTTTGTTCAGTCGATTTCTTCTTTATCTGACCCATCACTTGTTTTAATAGTGTAATCACTCTGGCCAGCGATCATATCCTCTCGGAGCCCTCTGCTGCCACCAGTCTGGGAATTTTGCAGGATCATTTGCCTTTCAGATGTCAGAAATGCCTCAGTCTTTAATTGCAGTTCGGATCGCATAGTAATCGTGGAAGGACGAGAAAGGGGGATTGCATGATCCGACGAACCTCACGCCACGGAAGTTTCCCATGAAGTGACTCTCGAGCATTCTGTTTGCGCGCTCTTCAGCAATGGCCGACGTAGGCGTGATCAGTCAGTTTGCTGCAATCTGTGCAAGTCGTATTACTCTCTTGTGTGCTGCTGCTGCCGGACCAGTCGTATGGGGCTCTCTAAGTATAATCTGACGTCCAGAACGACACGATTGCTCTAGGCGCCACCACAGATCTCATATGTAATTTATCCAATCGTTCTTTTTTGTCGGATACCACCCCTAAGCTCTGCCACGAAAGACACCATTAAACAACTGCTGAGCTTGTTGTTTCTGTCAACCCCCTTCCAAGTTGACAATTAATAAAAATGCCAAGATATTCTTGCAAATTCACGTCGCCTGTAAGCTCCGGATTGATCTGCTTCTGTCTTGGTTGTGGTTGCTGGCTCTGAGCAGTACTCTTCCCTGTGATCCGTTTTCCACGTTTTAGTGGCCATGGCCACCTCCTAATCGGAGAGGGTTTCGTCTACATCGGACTCCTCAACCTCAGTATCACAGGCTCCAGGGCTGCTTTTTCCCCTTTTTCTATTTGTAGAACTTTGGAGGGCTGCCATATCTACTGTATTGTCTCCGTCCGGCGAGGGAGATGTGAAAGGGCTTCTGGACCCGGTTTCCATTATAAACTTGGGCTTGTTAACTGTTGTTCCATATTCCGTTCACAATCGTTACAACAGGCAAACACTCATGTCGACGCCACTCTCATTTCCCTCCTAGTTCTAACTGGAGGGAACCTTCCTCACACCGGCGGCGTCTCCATACGTCGAAAGTCTGTGTTGGTACCACGACTCGGTACCATATGGGCGTAGTCCAGCCGCAAGAATTCGTTGGCCTAATGCTTGAACGGCACCATGTTAGTTCCAAATAAAATTCGGTTAAAACCTGGATTCATCCTGAAATTCGACTCATGCTATCACCCGAGGTCTGCTGTCATCGATCATTTCGCTGGCCTCTTAACTGTAGTATCTTCCGATTCGACAGTCCCAAGAGGCCTGATGACTTGTGTCATGAATGAATTACATCCGGATCAGATGGCCGTGGATCTCCTGTCCACCCAGCTGGGTTCTCACGACGGCTTTCACTCTCCTCTGTCTGCTGAAGTTGGGTCTGTGAGGTTCGTATTCTCCTTACTTAAGGCCACTCCTCTCTGTACGCCTCATTAGCCCTCAATGTTAGCTGCCGTATGCGTTTGTCGGAGCATTTTCGGTCTCTCTTCCTGCATTCTATGGACATGAAATTATCAATCCACTTGTCGTCATCCGACTCCATCATTCTTCCGAAGTCTTGACTCAGACAATCCATGTTAATGTGTTCCCGACTAAAAAGTGCTAGCACACCGCCCCCCGATCACCACCCACGGTTAGCTGGGAGATTTGCAGTCACAGGAAGGATTAGTAAGTCTCGCTCATAATTATCACTATTTATTCAAGTTAATACCACCGCTGCCCACCAATGTGGCGGAACCTACGCTTCACTTGCGTGATCTTTAAATTGGTAGCGAGAGCAAGGCTTACGAACCGCGGTGGGAGGTCGGTTGCCCGTACCTTTTGATCCCTCGGATTACTAACAGTTCTTTACAGGATTCGGAATAACTATTGGAGGCAATGGCTTCAATATCTCACAATTAGAGACCAGGTTTATAGAGTTCTCATCAACTTATAGGGCTTGCAGGGTCAAACCGGTCGTCTCGGTCTTGCGAAGATGAAGTTAGCGTTGCAGAAGTATGGGCTTGAGAGCTTTAGTGTCAATGAACCTGTCCCATCGCTATAGCTAGGAACAGGAGAGCGGCGAGTGGGTTTCAGTTCATGGTTTGCTCCATTGGAGCCGGTCATTGCAAAAATGCTTGACCCCTGGATTTTTAAAAAAGACTACTTAAAAAGGTTACTGGTTTACCTTGATTTGATTATTGAGGTTGTGGTTGATTTTTGTAATGTTGGAGTTATTGGTATTGGCGTAGTGTTTATGTAGGGTTTGCGTTTTGAGGATGTTGACGATGTTGGTTGTTTGGTGCTTACACGTTGTTCTGGTTTTAGATGTTGAAGTAGTTTTTTGGCGAAGTGTGTTTGTTTTTGGCATCAGGGAGATCGTGAACATGTTGACATTGTATATTGATTGCAGTAGGCGCATGTATAAAAGTGACGACGGATTTGTCTGGCAGTTTGCTTTTAGCTTTGATCCCATTCTGGTGATAGTGATTTGAGTTCGTCTTGGTAATTTATGAGTGCGTGGTTGCTCAGGTGGTGTTGAGGGAAAGTCTCCAAAGTACTGTTTTTGACTGTGTATTGAATTGATCTGCCATCTGTGAAGTGCTGTTTGTTGGAAAGTTTCTTGGTTGGCGCACGACTGTGTGGTATGTTATTCAGTTCTGGTTTCGTAGTGCCGGCTTTGCGTGCGGCGTCCGTTCTTCGTGACCCGACCGGAATGCGAGGTGACTGGGATTCCAGTTATATGATAGATTTGTTGCTGTCTGTAGTCTGTTTGAAGTCTTTATTCAATGCTATGTTGTCCCGTTGTGGGTTGCGGATGTTTTCGAATGCACCTTGGCTGTCTGTGTGGATGACGATGTTTGTAGCC
Source organism: Ophioderma brevispina (assembly GCA_023653785.1). Lineage (NCBI taxonomy): Eukaryota > Metazoa > Echinodermata > Ophiuroidea > Amphilepidida > Ophiodermatidae > Ophioderma > Ophioderma brevispina. The sequence goes on from JAMKCH010074831.1 coordinate 40,302, forward strand.
GGCTGTGTTTTTGCGTTGCGGATTTTGCTTCGCGAATGGCTTGCCAATTTCTGTTTGTACCGTGAGCTGCTATCAGATGTTCTGAATGAGTTTGTGGTATGTGGTGGCTACAAAGGCAATCGCACAAGTGGCTTCTTCGTTGACCGAGCCTTCAGTGTATTAAACAAGTGGATCAGAGTTTGTTGACCTGTCTCTGCGTGCTTTTGTTAGCAGATTCTTGCTACTAATGTGGGTGGAGCTGATGTTTTGTTATCATAAGGGCGATGAATGCGAGTGTCCGCGACAGTTTTGGACCATGGATCAGAGTGCTGAAGAGCTTCTGGTACTGGAGGTTGCACGTCTTGGCTGTGAAGGTTCCAGGCATCTGCGGTTGGAGGAGCCATGTGTTGTCGGTAAAGACTTCTCTTGATTTTGTTAGGCTTTTTTGAGATTGGGTCGTGTAGAGCGTGTTCAAGTGTTGCGGCGGACTTTGTCGGCAAAGATAGCTAGTCGTGCCTCATGTCGGAACGGAGTGGCATAATTTCCTGCTTCGAGCTGACAGGTTTGGACGTTGGCCCAGCGGCGATGCTCGCAGCAGCGCCTTATATACTGCCAAGATGATTGAGTCATCACTTAACCCGTCATAAAAGGAGCCCTCAACGCACACCACTGCATTTTCGCATAATATACAAAGTAACGTTTGTCTGTATCACAAGCTAGCAAATTTGACGAATACAATCGTTTAAACAATCGAAGAGAGATGCTATACTTGGTTGCAGAAACCCTAAACTACCCAAATAAAAAAACAAAGGTCATCAATTTAAACTTAAGGTGCAACGAGAGATTTGGGGCATCCACAGATGAGACCATAGATTTCTTACCTATAATGTATTTGACAATATACAGAATGGGGGGGGCCTTTAAATGGGCGTTGCGTCACCAGACTTTGCAATGGGGGGGTGGGGAGGCAGAAAAGGGGTGGCCGAGGCATTTTCTGAGGGGAACCAGGCGTCAGTTTTTTGGGGGAATTGGGGGAGGAGTGGGGTAAGGGAGGGGGAGAGGGGCGCGGAGGGGGGGGCAAGGTTCTGAGCAGAAGGGGCGGGCCCCGACCCCCCCCCTCGCCCCCCTACCCCCCCCCAAAAAAATTGAAAACAAAATGTGATTAGACACTATATTCACCCCAAAGAGTCACAATATTTGAATTTTCTGGAATAGCCTTAAAAGTGAGGGACAAGTGTGTATATTCCTACACTGTTAGGCCTATCACTGTTGCGTCATAAGTTGGAATAAAATATTTTTATAAATTACATTTTTAATGAATATCTTACAGGTAGTTATATGATATCTATAGTGATATATCGCCACACACACTACTTGAAACGTCTCTTCCGAACATATTACCATGACCTTAGTCCACAAGTAACCCCTTACGAACTGTGTCCCTGTAGCCTGAACACCGAAAGGAAAAGGGGGATTGAACATCAGGTAGGATTTTGTTTTACAAGTTTTTTCACATCGTCATTTTTACATCTACCACGGTTTTTGGGTGATGATCATGCATCGAATCTCAATAGTAAGCCTCACTAACATCGAGTATGGCCACCCCTGCATGAATCGTGTGTCAAGAGCCAACGTCGCTGCATACTGTCCACAGGTTTATGATGTCAATTGGCTCGGTCAAAGGTATCCCAGCATGCTCGATAGGGTACAATCAGGGAAGCAAGGGCCATGGTATCTGCTCCACCCCTCTGCCTCAAGTAATTTCTCACTACAGTGGCCCTGTGCGACGTGACATTGCGTCTTGCAGCCGAAAATTGTTTTACATAAGCCCTATCTGGCATGTGTAGACAGTGGTTTTCCAGAATGGCCAGGTACTCGACGGCGTTCATGTTTCCATTTGCACCACCGGTGATGTTTTTCCTCCATAATGAATACCGGCCCATACCATCCTTGAGCCGCAAACCACCTTGAGGCGATTCCTGAATACAGTCATCTCGGAGGTTTCCCCATGGGGGAAAAAACGTAATTGAAGCGATGAACCCTTTGTCTTCCATCTTGATGGTCAGGAGCGGTTCTCGCCAATAATAAACACACATTTCGCCAGTGCTGAGCTGTAATCCTCTGTGCTCCCCAGCCCAGCAAGTCGATCAACTCTGTGGTGAACGGTTGGACGTGGCCATTTGGTCATTCGGCTTGTTCGTAACCAGTTTGAAGCAATCTCCGATCTACACTTTGGAGGGATTAAGCGTTGATTCCATAGTCGTCTTCTCACAAACGAAGACGGCTCCGTTTGGTATTTTTCCAGGCTCTACGGCACAGATTAAGCAGTAAGCGATCATCTCGTCTGGTAGTTCATCGTGGTCGTCCTGAAGATTTCCGTGACCTCAAATGACCTACCTCTCGATGATGTCTGAGGAATTTACAGACCGTACTCTTCCCGATATTCCGAGGAAATCAGCGACTCTGGCTTGTTATGTAAACCCTTCCCGTCGGAGTGCAAGTTCTCTTCTGCGTATTGACAATTAAATGCCGTTGGACGAGGAATAGCCTAGGGAACTCTGTGTCAGTTTTTGTTGTAAAATGTAACACCCAACTCGTGAAAAAATGGACTCGTTGCAACAACAGCGCTTGGAGCAGAGGAAGGTACAAGCAACAGACGTCTGACATTTTATCGTCTGTCCCAACAAAAGGAATGTTAAGAATTCAAAAGTATGCATGGATAATGGATCACTTCACCGGGGTATAGTGGGGACTCATTATCATCTACTCTAATATGATTAATGCTGCAGTTAAAATGGGTCTGAAAAAAATACCCACTTTTAAAGGCAACAGGGTAGTTATAATTGTAAACGAAAAGAAATACGGAAAGGAAGAAAACAGCTTAATTAGCGCTCAAAGATAGGAATCGCCATTCATTAGGGCCTATACGTGTTGCAGTAGTTAGTGTCCTTACGGACAGTATAATGACCAAAATATTCCGATTTTGTCATAATTAGGTTGTTTTCAGCAGTGAACAACTCGTTGGGTAAACATTTTTGTACAGACATGCAAACAAAAATAGGGTGTTTTTGATATTTTTTTTCGATTTTTGAATTAGCAAATCACTGTTGCTTTTAAAAGGCGCTTTGTCGATTTTATGTCTATTGTGTTGTTCTATTAACTTGATATGAGAACTGGCACTTGCACATACGCCCCATCAGTCGCGGGAAACAAACCTGCGGTTGTGATGGTAGACGAGAAGGAATACATGTATATTGCAAAGCCCTATTCAATACTGTTGCTAATATTGATGGTTAACCATTTATTTTTTGGTTTAATCTGGGGACTCCCCCCCCCCCCGAAAAATGGGATTTGAGGGCTCACAATTCAGGACGACAATGAGAGAAAAATACCGTTATTTCATCTAAGTTAAAATCGATACAACTTCCGGTGGTAAAATAGGGGGTCCCAAAGACGATCGGAAACACGCACCCTTAATCATTTCACCACGGAGATATTTATGATGGCATGGAAAGCTTTACACTTATAGTAGATTTCAAATAGGTGAAGACCTCATTAAAAGTTTTAGGTCGTCCATTCACCGTGAGAGGTAGAGGACTCATTACATGGCCACCGGGTAAAAAGTTTATGGTACGCATACAATGTAATAGTAATGTAGCTAGTAAATAATGTGAGTTAAAATAAATTATTCACATCTAAGAGAGATATGGGATGTTCATTTGCAAGTATCAGATGAAACACCAGCAATTTCATTAAACGTTGTTATTTGAACATAAACTTACCATTGACACCGCAATAATATCATTCCTTATCGCAGCATTAGATAAATAATGCATTCTATATCAAGGCCACAACTAAGTTTTTATTGGCCATCAAAATAAACTTCAAGAAAACACCGGGGTTTGTATAATCTATGCTTATATTCCAGGTTCCAAAATAAGAATATAGGCAGGCAAGAATTTGCACAAGTTTAAAGGCACCAAGCAGGGCCGTCGCTAGACATTGTGTCGGGGGGGGGGGGGGGGTGTTGTTGTTGTAACTGAAGAAAGGGTAATCATTGGAAGCGTTGAGCATATTATAAGCATTATCACTGCAAAAACAGCAGCCTGGGAGCAGGGGGTCCAGGGGGGCGGAGCCCCCGTAAGCTCTTGGATTGAGATATTCAGACCTTCAAGATGGCATTTTTGAGGGGTATTTTTTTAAATTATAATCAAATTCAAAAGAAAAAGACGGTTTCGTAACTTTGTCACTGGGAAAGGAACAGTACAGCCTTGATCTTAAAAAAAATGGTTTTTATAAAATCAACAAAACACGATTTTTTTCAATATTATATTCAAAACCATAGGTAAGTCGTTTTGAACATTACATTAAAAGATAAAAGCCAGGTTTCCAGCATTTTTTTTTCATCTCATTTGATTGTTCCAATCGAGAGAAACTCCCAGTTTACTGCGGAACACCAAAAATTCGCGGTTGTACGCTTTTCTGGTTGAGTTAAAGTTTTAAAAACGGTGAAAGATGATGAAAGAATTGGTGTTTTTTTTTAAACATAAGTTATTCACATTTCAACCATATGAAATTCTTAAAAGGGAATTATTTAACGTCATTAAGAAAACTCTTAATAAGATACGGAAAACAGTTACGTAATGGTGGAAAAAAGAAGTTATAGGGATGCAGGGCTTTAAGATAAAGTGTGAATGAAATTCGAAATTTACTATTTCGTAGGGTTATAAATCAGAATCCCCATTCTAGAAGTTTGGGGAAGAAGGGTTTGTGAAAGCACCGTGTTTCTATAGTTGAAGGGTTGCTGAGAACTTTTTGGGTACAACCTCTGGGAAATGTGGGGGGGAACGTTGTAAAATAAGGGGGGAAAATTTGTACAGGGGTAAATTTGAAATCAAGTCAAATTGTGTTTAAATGTACACCAATGTATTTGTCCCATTATAAGGATTAAAAAAGGTATATAGCTTGTCCAGGTTCCGACCTTTAGTTAAACAGGTATACACCCCTAAGGTTCAAGGTCATCCTGGGGGTAAATGTTACCCAGTGCTCCGATTTCGTTGAAACTGGTGTCAAATTGTTCGTCTTGCCTTATATTACAATGTTTGGCATTTGGTTTCGTAATTCTTGGGCAAAATGTAACAAGGATCTACAGGGGTCTATAGGGGTCACCAAAACTTGACCTCAAATTGTATACAGAACCGTCACCCAAAAGAAATTTAAATAATTTTCTGCTTCAGTATGGCCAGGGCAATAAGTTGACACCGGTGGTTTCAACAAAATCTGAGCACTGGATTTTTTTGCCCCAGGATGACCTTGGACATTATCAGGGCTGTAGCCGAGTAAGGAACTTAAGTCGGAACCAAAACCAACTGTTATACTTTTTTTAATCCATTATAATTGAGAAAATAATTGGTGTACATTTTAAACCACAATTTGACCTGATTTCAAATTTACCCATTGTACCAATGTTACCCCCTTATTTACAAAGTTCCACATTTCCCCGAGGTTGGACCCAAAAAAAATTCTGATTCAGCACCCTCAAGCTATATAAAACATCTTCTAAACCTTCTTCCCCACCTTCTAGAATGGGATTCTTGTTCATAAACCCCTACTATGTTTGTTAGAAGAGAATAATGACCGTACAGAAACTGGATGGAGAGATGGTTTATGGTCTGAAACGTATTCATAAACGGCAAATTCCTACCAACAACTGTACTGTGCTTCAAATTCATCTTTTTTATTGCTTCAACAATTAGTAAATGCACAAGATCGGTGCAATTATTTTAAAACCATTTATTTTGGATTTGGAGTGTTTATTTTGGTTGCAATACCATTCCTTCAGATACAATGTGTAAATAAACCACCAGGTCAAAGCTCCCCCCATCCATTCAATGACGTGCGATAATATTTGTCATTGTTTATTATTATGACAAAGAGATATTTTCATTGAATGTATGTTGACTATTAAAAATGTCAAGTGCCATCTTTTTGTGAGCTTCAGGACAGTATGGCGTAACTGCGCGAATAACTCTGCCATGCATAAAAGTGGCACAAATCGATTTTGGGTATCGCATTAAAATTAATTATAGCCTGGGATTGCACAAACAACATAAGATGAACAAACACCATTGGAAAAGCCTGGTCTTTTCTCTTTAATATTATGCTAAGTAAGGAATGACTTATTTTGCAATTCATCTTTAAACCAATTTTTTTCTGATGTACCACTTTTTTTAGGACAAGCTGTATATAGGCCTTGTATGCTGCGGGGAATAAAATAGCGAGCGCCATGTCTTTAAAGGAAATATGTCAAGCTTTTTGTCAAGCTCAGTTTGAATTACATTCATAAAATAATTACAACATCAAAGTCACACCCAATACCAGGACAAGAAAAAAAAGAAGCATAACGGGGAGGAGGAGGTAAAAGGAAAATCA
>JAMKCH010074834.1:0-17427 GCA_023653785.1 Ophioderma brevispina
ACTTGGTAAATATTGGTCTTGGAACATATAAAATAAATGTTTTTAGAACAAAATAATGCGGGATTTTAAAATGGCAACATGTTGGCTAACATTCATTCACAATTTTAACAAGAATCCTAAAACAACTATGTCCTTCTACCATTTTTGTATCACTCATAACTGTGCGATGTTTACGACAGAAAATTTTAATGTTTTTAATCATCTTGAGACAATATCAGAAACAGTTCTCCTTTTTTTGATACTTTAAATCCCTTCTTTCACATTGTTATAAGACCTCTTGTACGGTAGTAATACTTCCAAAGGGGGTACCTTGAGCCACTAGGAATTGCAGTTTCGTGGTGTAAATCAATCCACACTTGTGACATTTTCATCGCCAGTTTTTTATTATTATAAGAAATCTGTAAGTAATTAGTTTTTCTCAGGTTACCTTGAGCCACTAGTAGTCTAATTCATAAAAACAAATTGATTTGAGATTTAAGTTGATACAAAAACATTTAACATATTGTAAAACACAATTTCTCCCTAAAGGTGCAACTCAAGAGATTTCACATAGAGTGTCCCCACAAAAAATCAAAATGTACTGATGTTTTTGGTGCCTGATGTAATGCTTTCCATCAAAAATAGTCCCCCACATCTGTAGGATTACGCTGAGAATGTTTCTTTGGTACAAAAATTGTGCAAATTCTAATTTTGGTATAGGGCAAATACGAAATTCAAGCCTATGTTTTCTATTGAAAAATAAGCAAATCAAAATCACTTTTTTGCTATTTAAACATTTCTGTATCATCATACTAGTAAGAAATCTATTGAGTGTCCAATTCATATCGCAATTACTATTATGGCACAATTTAGGGGCCCAAAATCTCGATCTCGTTGATGCACCTTTAATTTAACAATGATTTTATACACACCAACAAAGATAGTATAAATACAAAACTGGAAGCTTGAAGTTATCTAGGAACTTGTGAATTTCTGATGTGGTAGCTGTAGGTGTTCCTATTCAGAATATCCCTTGGAAATGCTGTCAAAGGTCATGAACCAAGCTCAAAGGTCATAATGTCAAAGGTCAAAATAACAAAATTAAAAAACACAATAACAATTAATTTCAGAAAATTGCAAGTTAACACTTGCAAGATCCCCCTGGCAGGGAGTCAAATTCTGCCATATTAATTAAGCTCATTAAGAATACCTAATTTGCATATTGTACACCCAAAATGTAATAAGGTTTGAAAACTCAACCTATATGTGATGTGAATCAAGCAAAATGAGTCGGAAGTAGTCGCAAATATTTATTTTGAATATAGCCCAACAAAAGGAGAAAATGTCTTTTGTTTCCTATTGTTTTGTGGCACCTTCACTGATCATATCTTTGGAAATAATTGGTTTAATTTCAATAGGGCTTTCAGCAAAAATGTAGCTTTTTAAATTGTGCCCATACAGTTCCTGAAAAAGTAAAAATTGAATCTGACCGACTTCAGACTCATTTTGCTTGATCCTCAACATATTCTTATTCTTTCCACCATAATCATTTGCATACCGAACCCGCAATACAAGTGTTGCTTTAAATGCTTCTGAAAAGATAATGCCATGAGGCTTTCATGATAGTAAGGAATTTTTTTGTGTATCGATGTACCGTTTGAAAGATACGCACAAACACAAAACAGCACAAACAAGGGGGTGAAACGCATTCAACAGTCGTCCGTGCTGGTGGCTGACATTTTGAATATTGCACGGAATCATTTAATCATTTTGGGTGCTTGTATACACCATAATGTCAATAATTCGAATACAAACAATCCTCCAAAATATCAGTTGTGAGTGTGTGCTATTGGTGGTGAAATTTTGTCCTACCCATGGCCACACACGAATGACATGACACCATCAGTCGTCTTGAATTTAAAATACCGCCTCATGAAACATCTTTCACCTAAGCGCGCATTGCATTATGAGAAAAAATGATTTCTGAGCACAATGATCCAGTGCACTATTATTCCAACCTGGCCACCTCTAACAACATACATCAATTTGTATCACTACCGATTAGTGTAATATCAAAGCGGCACCCACAGTAGGTGGAAGAATCGGATGCAGCCATTGCTTCTATTGTTGGACTCTAAAATTTTTCTTTGTGGTCGGCAACATCGAGACGGTTAATTTTCTCAAGATTACGTAACCAGTTTTGCCTTCTATCTAATAGAACGCTCTTTTGACACACCAGTCAACCTAACCAGAAATGGAACACACAGACACACAGAAGGTATTGATGTTGCAAAATTCCCCATGCTTTTTAGCCAGGGGGATAAAAATGATAAACTTCCTATGTCAGTACAAGAAAGAATTGGTGTAGGTTTGTTAGACTCGGGGAGCCCCCCTGTTACAAACGGGATGATGTGGGTAGTAGCATCCCGTTTTTAATTTTCATCATATAAAATATGATGTAATTGGGAGGTAATCCAACCAATTCTATAACCACTAATCCCAGACTTTGTCTACTTCTAACCAGATTCGCTTCAGCGGTTCCATTGTTTTAAGTCAAAGTGAATGTTTACCATTGCTGAAAGCTATCGAACATAGCAATTATGACTGGAACCTGCTCTAGATTTCTAACCATAATGTCTTGCCTCAAGGCATTTTCAATGAAACATGTACTCCTTATCTCAGCTGGTTTCTGCCCACAAAGTGTACCGTGTTTGGCAAGCTGCCTCAAGTAGCGAATATTGCTTGCTAAGTTCCCCTGGTTGTGGCGAGACCCAGTAAATTGCCGTAGCATAGGGTTCCTGTTAAGGTCAACTAAAACCAAGAATGTTGGATAACCTCTACAGAACAAGGTTACCTCCAATTAACTTTTTTGACATACCCCAATAACCCCCACCCACCACAAAACCAATGGGGAGCCCCACTGGGTCAATGATGACGTCGGTAGTATCATCTTATGTAGTACTGGCCGTCCCTCACGAATCTCCCATCTCAGTACCAACTAAGAAGGTTTGACCAGCGACCCCAGCTCAGTGGTACTATAGAACCGTATTCACTAGCCAGCCCTGTTGGTGGACAAGATGACGCATTCCAGTACTACAAATACATTCACCTGTCAATGATCCCTGTGCAATCGCTAACATGGATCGATTGACAAATTAATGCATTGTGTCTCTGGAATGTATGCTCTTGTCCACCAACATGTCTGGTTGCTGACATTCATATTGAATACGGTCATTACTACTTTGAATAATTGGCGAGTAGAGCATTGTAGAATTTATTTTTGGGGGTTTGGAACGTATGCGGAACTTCAAAAAGTGGACCTTTTTGGTACGAGAGTGGACTAAACCCCTCAAAAGGGTCTTTTTTTGACTTTTTTTAATATCTCATCACTAAAATGACTGGACTTCCTTTCCAAATTTTCTAAATGTTTTTTCGGGACTTTTAACAAAAAAACAGCAAAAAGTGGACCTCTTTTGTGCAATTTGGGGGTTATAAGCAACCAAGTACAACTTGATCGATCATTGCACTAAAAAAGCTACAGAAAGTTAAAGGTCAAAGGTGGATACTAAATGCAATTAATGACCCTAAGTGACCCCTGAATTGACAATTGTAGCTTCATTCTGTTACCCCCACATAAACCCCTTGTCTCAATGTCCGCATACCAAAGTATTAACCTGCTCCATCACTACTGCACTAAAAGCTACATCAAGTTGAAAAAGTATCAACCCAAAGGTGTATACTAAATGGTTGACGCACACACAAGACTGACAGACAGACACATACACAATCATGCCGCCATAAGGTCTCTTATCCGCCTTGCAAGGTTGGATGACCTAATAAAACAAAATGGTGGTGTAATGTGAAAAATCAGCCCAAAAAAGAAGCATGAGGGGATGTTTACACATGTATTTCTTTTAATCGACCAAACCAACTTTGGTGGGAATAGTGTTATGTTGATCATTCATAAACGTTTATTATGAGAGAAGAAATATGATTGGATAAAAATCATGCAATGATATTTGTCATTGCACGGTGCATATGTTAATGAGCGTACGCGGTGTGCTTAGAACTTTTACGCGTGACGTTGGATTGATTCATTTTATGGGCAGGTGTGTGCATTTTTTTCGTTTGGAATATTGCTGCATTGGATGGATTTCATGCTGTATTCAGATTTTGTTTGTAATTTGTTTGCTGTAATAACGTTAATAAATATTGGCATATTTTAAGTTTCTTGCACAGTGGCAAAAATAAATGTACAGTTTGACCAGACTCATAAGGCACGCGCTCCTGTAGGGCTTGTGCCATTTTAATCGTCAAACTGAGCGTGCGTGCATTTATTTTTTTGCCAATGCACTCAAAGCTAAAAACAGGGTTCGTACACCCAGCTCCTTCCAAAATTCAGGGACTTTTCAAGGACTTTCAAGGATCTAAATGAGCTAATTTCAAGGACCTAATGTTGTACGGATTTTCTGTATTCCGTACAAAAATGATGCAAGATATGGACGGACGTTTTCACACAAAAAATACAGAAAATGGTCGCGTCATTGAACTACATTGTACCCCATTCAGAAATTGTAAGATTGTTTATAGTTATGTGGTAACACCGCCCTCTGACAGCCCCATTTAAGGAACTGTCTGTAGAAACTAAGTCAAAACTAAGCCATCTATATACAACTGCATCAAGAGCTCTATAAATTACTGCTTTCCTGAAAAAAATATGGACGGAGTTCCACAATCTCATAGTTCCCCCTTTAAGGAACTGTCAGTATGAACACAGTCCATAAGGAAAACATTGTTTAGCTTTGTATTACATTAAAATGAATTTAAAGTCTATACTTTAAAGGCTCATAACTTGAAAACTGAGCTACCTATGTACATATGAACTGCATCATGAGATAGAGCTCTTTAAAATACAGCTTTTCTAGAAAAAATGGACAGAGCTCCACCATCTGACAGCCCCATTCAAGGAACTGTCAGTAGGAACTAAGTCCATATGGATTTTTTTTTGTAATAAAGTGCATGAAAAATGAGTCTAATGAGTCTAAATACATTGTTTGTAGGTCTACCCCTTTGCACCTCCGCAGTTGAATAGTAGACTAAAATACCTTCAGAAGACATTTAGCATACAGCAGTTAAATGGTTAAATCAATATATTAATGTGGGTAAACCTTCCGAAAGTCGGGAGAAAAATTATGTCGGAAACCATTTAAATAGACTTTATAAATTGAAAATCTTTCAAATCTATGTTCTTTTATTTGTTTTGAAAAGATATTGCCCTCTTTCCTTAACTTTATTTTTCTGTATTTACTTATTTTCTTACTTTACATACACTTTATTTTTATTTTAGTGACGCGACCATTTTCCATATTTTTTTCCAGAAAACGTCCATATTTCGCTTCATTTTCCGTACGGAATACGAAAAATCCGTACTAGTAGGCATGTGTGCAATTAGTTTCATTTTCAAAGAGAACATTAACTTCTCTCAATACACCGACAAAGACAAATACAAACCCAAAATGGGCGTGATCTTTTGCATTTATGACACGTTCAGTAATTGTTACAGCCTGTAATAGCAGCATAAGGGTTAAATAAATATATTCTTAAATTTCCATTGCTGTTGATGTCGCAAATGGATTATAAAATTCTTACTTTTTGGTTTGCCATTATATTCATTTTAATCAAAAATCATTATCACGCAGTGACTGCAATTTTCAAGGACTTTTAAGGACCATTTGTGAATTTCCAGGGTTTTCAAGGTCTGGAAAAAGGATTTTGAAATTCCAGGACTTTCAAGGACCTTCAAGGACTGTACGAGCCCTGTAAAAATATGCAGACATTAACCTCTAATGATAACCTACCATTGTGCTGCTGAGGAGAAGAAAGACCTAGAAGCCTGTGATCTCTTCATGCTATTCTTTACAGGGGCAACCGGTTCACTAGTTTGGTTTGCACCAATAGTTGGATGACATCTTGATGATGGCATGACAGGACTCAACTACAGGAAAATAAAACAAACTATGAGTTATTAAATACTCAAATTTAACTTTAAAATAAATTACCATTCAGCTGTTTGGGATCAATTGTTTCTTTTATATTAAATTTTAAAAAAATATTCATTGGTTATTATTTTAAAGGGTTAATGACAATAATATACAACAATATCTGCATGGAAGGAAAGCTTAAATGTTAAAGGCACTATTTGCTCAACCAGGAAATCGAAAAAAATTATCAAAATCAGATTTTTGCATGTTTGTAACAAGTTTAGATACCCCACAAGTTATAGAACAAAAAAGCAACCTATTAAGGACAAAATCAGATATTTTAGTCATTACTTTCGGTACGGATACTTACTACAACACGTAATTTAATGGAGATACATATCTTTGGATACTGCTGTTTTCTTCGTTTTCTATCAATTTTTCACTTGGAAAAAATAACTTATGAGAATTCTACAGACTTATTCTGCACTTTTAATAGTAGAAGAACAGCCTGTAGATCCCGTGACCACACTCTGGAGACAAAAGATTATGAAAGGTTTGGGTTTCCTGATCGATGTTGAAAGTTTTGACGGGCTTGCCGCTTCAATTGTTCCTAGCATTTTGGGAAGGGGAAAACAAAGTTAACACGGGGTAAGAATTGAGAACTGTCGCAACTAAATTAATATGCATGTCAAATTACTGCCCTCTATCATACGGAATCTAAAAATGTATAGTTGCGATAGATCGGACTTCAAAAGAGGACGTATGGCCAAAAATGTCCAAAGGTCATGCACTTCAGTCAAGGCAATGTTAATATAAAAACCGATTTTTAAGATGTGTTAATTATATGTTTTCGTGATATGACAAATTCAATTTGGCAACTCTTTAACAAGTTCAAATCTTAGTCTTGACCTTAAGACTGAAAATAGCCGCCAGCACTATGTACACTGCCTTCCCCATCTGATGACAATATTACTTGGTATAGTGCACTATCTAGGACACACACCCATGCATATGTACATTGCTTCCCCATTTCAGCTTACACACATATCATCATCAAATCGGGACTAGACACACCACTCAATCCAGCACTATGTACACTTGCCTTCCCTCATCTGCACACACTATTACTGGATAGTGACACTATTCACGATGCCAATATGTACCACTGCCTTCCCCATTTAATGACACTATTTAATGACACCCTTTGTTCTTGACTATACTTGGCGTATTCAGCTTGACACACATTGATCAATCATCTAATCAGGACTCAGACCACACCACTAAACCCAGCAGTATGTACACTGCCTTTCTCATCTGCAAACACTATTACTGTATAGTTGCCAAATCTAGAAACACCACTCAACCCAGCGCTATGTGGTACAAGCCTACACCATCTGACAAACACTATACTGGATGTGACAACTATCATACTCATCGGGTTCTGACTATACTTGGCTTTCAGCTTCCAACACATTTCATCAGTATCTCATCAGGACCGAGACACACAATGAACCCAGAACTATGTACACTAAGCCTTCCCCATCTGACAACACTTTATGGTATAGTGACAATATTTGCCACTATTCACCACTCACCTGGTCGCTTACTTCGCTTCTTCAGTTCCACAATTTCATCACATCTAATCAGGGATAGAACACCACTCAACCCAGAACTAGGAACACTGCCTTCCCAGATGACAACAACTATTTTTATGGTATAGTGCAACTATATGGACACACCACTCAATCCAGCACTATGAACACTGCCTTCCCCATCTGACAACACTATGACTGGTATAGTGCCAATATCTAGACACACCACTCAACCCAGCACTATGTACACAGCCTACCCCATCTGACAACACTATTACTGGTATATAGTGCCACTATTCATACTCATCGGTTCTTGACTATACTTGGCTTCTTCAGCTTCCACACATTTCATCATTATCTCATCAGGACTAGACACACCACTGAACCCAGCACTATGTACACTGCCTTCCATCATCTGACAACACTATTACTGGTATAGTGCCACTATTTGCCATATTCACACTAAACCTGTTCTTGGACTTACTTAGCTTCTTCAGATTCCCACATTTCATCATCATCTCTCAGGACTAGCACACCACTCCACCCAGCACTATGACACTCCTTCCCCATTGACAAAACTATTACTGGTATAGTGCCCCACTATTGGACCAACCACTCAATCCAGAACTATGAACACTGCCTTCCCCATCTGACAACCTAGACCTGTATAGTGCCACTATCTAGGCACCCCACTCAACCCAAGCATTATGTACACTCCTACCCCATCTGACAACACTATACTGGTTAGTGCCACTTTCTACTCATTGTTCTAGACTATAATTGGTCTTCTTCAGCTTCCACACATTCATCATCATCTATTCTCATCAGGACTAGACACACCACTCAACCCCAGCTGTACACTGCACTTCCCCATCTGACAAACTATTACTGTAAGTGCTACTATCTAGACACAACACCCCAAGCACTCTGTAAATGTCTTCCCTCAATATAACAACACATTACTAGTATAGTGCCACTATTCCATACTCACACTGTTCTGACTATACTTGGCTTCTTCAGCTTCCACACATTCATCATCATCATCATCTACAGGACTAGCACACACACTCAACCAGCTGACACTGCCTTCCCCAATCTGACAACACTATTACTTGTATAGTGCTACTATCTAGACACACCACCCAGCACTCTGTACAAGTCTTCCCTCATATAAACAAACCCTATACTAATAGTATGTCACTATTCATACTCACCTGTTCTTGACTATACTTGGCTTCTTCCTTCCACACATTTCATTATCATCATCATTCATTCCAGGAACTAGACACACCACTAAACCCCCCCCCCCCCAGTGTACAGCCTTCCCCATGACAACCACTAGTACTTGGGATAGTGCCACTATCTGGAGACACCACTCAATCAAAAGCACTATGTAAATGCCTTCCCCATCAGACAAACCACTATTAGGTATAGTGCCCACTATATAGACACACCAATGAACCAACACTAGTCACTGCCTTCCCCCATCTGCAATACTATTACATGGTATAATGCCACTATCTAGGACACACCACTCAACCAGCAAATATGAAACACTGCTTCCCCATTGACAACACTATTACTGGCTATAGTGCCACTATTCACACTCACATGTTCTGACTATACTGGGCTTCCTCGGCTTCCACACATTCTTCATCTCTCATCAGGACAAGACACACCACTCCAATCAGCCAGATGAAACACTGCCTTTACCCATTCTGACAAGACTATTACTGGTTTATAGTGCACATTTCAAACTCACCTTTCTTGACTATACTGGGATCCTCGGTTCCACACATTTCAGCCATCCTCTCATCAGGACAAGAACACACTCAATTCAAGCACTATGAACACTGCCTTCCCCATCTGACACATATACTGGTATAGTGCCACTCTTCACACTACCTGTTCTTGACTATAATTGGCTTCTTCAGCTTCCACACATATAATCATCATCTCACAGGACTCCTTAGACCACACCACTCAATCCAGCACTATGTACACTGCCTTCCCCATCTGAAACACTTATGACTGGGTTAATAGAGATCCGGCTCATGGGAGAACTGTTGACACTTAGGAGTCTGGGCTTGAGGGGGTTGATGCGCTCCAACTGGTGTAATCTCTGAAGCCCTCAGACAGTCTGGGTTGTAGGTGGGTGATTTCTTGTGATCGTGGACAGGACTTAAGAAAACCAATTCCAACAAAAGTACATATGTCGATCATGGGTGCACCAAGAGGTGTAAGTAAAATAGTGCCATATTGTTTAGTGGACCTAGTTTTTTAAATCCGGTTTTGTTCCCCGCTAAGCGGGGGTGGCCGGATTCACCTCACACTCCGCACCAACTGCTGTGTGAGGATTATGGAGCAAAAGATAATTGCCCAGATGCCCTTCCTGGCGTCCAAGCCACAGTTTTCAGCAGTGGGCCTGTTGGCAACCACGCCCACCATGCAGGGCAGGCATATGTGATGTATTTGTGCTGCCATATGATTAGAGGTTATGGTGGATGTTAAGGCAGGACTTAGTTCAAATGGGCATTTTTATTTTTTCATGTTAAATGGCATTAACATGTTTCTTTCCATTCATATATTTTAACAATCATATAAATAATATATTCATTGATTACTATATTTTGTCATTATAATTTTACGATGACACATTTGACCAAAACAAGGCGAACTCGCATTACGCGATGAGTAAAATATGTCCCCGCCGAAATGGCGATCACTAACATGTGATAAAGGCAATGACAACACACCCACCCCCTTCCCCAACACCCAGCAACACCCCACCCTATCCCAACACCACAGCAACACCCCACCCCATCCCCAAACACCAGCAGCAACACCCCACCCCATCCCCACACACCCTGCAAAACCCCACCCCCTCACCAACACCCGCAACACCCCCCCCAATCACCCCACAAACTCCCCACACTCCCACCCCTCCCCATACCACTCTTAACACCCACCCCACCTCCTAACACCCAGCAAAACCCCAACCCCCCAGCAACACCCAACCCCAACCCCAATACCCCTTAACTCGCCTCCCCCTTCCCCAACACCCGCAACACGCCCACTATCCCCCACAACATCCCGCAACACACACTACACCCTCACATACACCCTCACCCCTCCCTCCCCCCCGTCCCAACCACTCCCCGCCCCCAACCCAAACGGTGTTCCACCTCCCCCCCAATCCAACAATTCACCCCCTCCCCAACACTTTGACCCCCATCCCGAGCACCCTGCAACACCCCTCACTAAAACCATGCAACACCCCACCCCCTCCCCAACACACTGCCAACACAACACCCCCGCCCGCCAAAACCCGCCACACCCACCCCCTCCACCAACCCCCGCACATACCCAACCCCCTCCCCAAAACACCCCACCCCCTCCCATAGGACATAGTGTTCTCTTAGCGAGGAATTTTCACATCCGATGTACCGTTCAGAGATACAGCAATACGCATATTAAATTAGCTCATTTGCTCCTAAGCCGCTGGCCGCATATATCACATACTAAAGATTGCAAAGAAGATGTACCCCATAATAGGTTTAACTCAGCGCAGAGGAGTTTTGAGTATCCAATGTACAGTGTCAAAAATATAGCAATTACGCTGATTTTGCATACTCAATAGCTCTTTATTTCATACTCAATTTGCCCCAAATACGCCCAAATCTGATCAGGTCGAGAAAGAACTCTTCAGCACGCTTCCTTCCACCAAGGTACATCAATATCACCTTACGCGAATCCAGGAAAACTTGTACACAGGCCGTGCAGGGAAATTTGCCTAAATTATGCAATGAGATACTTATTAGAATAGTGTTTGACTACCAAAATCAACATCAGGTTGAGTACTCACCAACCGCTTCTTCCACCAGTAAATCATTGTTTGCCCTTACGGACCTCCAGATAAATTGTATACAACATGGTAAACTATTTTATCACGAACGGACAAACGGAAGGACGGACGCTGCTCATTTTATAGTCCCGTTCCGACTCGTTCGGCGGGGACAAAAATCACATGGGGCTGAACTGCAAAAAGGGCGGGTAATTTCCACAATACGCGTCTGTGCTAAGTAATGAGCGCATCAAGAATGCCTTGATGCTTCAATTCGATGACGCATACGCATGGTAACTTGTATCCAATTGTAAAATGGCAGCTAATGGCTGTCCCACTGTGAGTTGCTTTCACAAACAGAATGAGATTTAATTGCACGATTGTGAGCCCTATAAACTGCTGGATTTTGATGTAAGAACCAAGATGAATGAATTATTTGACCTGGTGCAGAAAGCAGGTGGAAGAATAAGAGTGAAACGCTTGTGTTTTGGAATAAGGCTATATTTTGACCGAAAAGGGACACATTTGGACAAAATGGCCAATTTCTGTGTTCACTTTTGCAATAATTGTGATTTTTGGTTCCATGGTTACTAGGAAAAATCTATTATCAGCACACAGGTTCAAGATGAAATGAAATGCATCGCATAGAGCATATCAAAATCTAGGGTCGGTAGATTTTTAGTTTTTAATTTGTGTAAAAAATTTTTTAATATTTTTAATTTTTTTGTCAAAATCTTGGTGTTGCTCCAAAATTGACGCATGCAGATTTTTTTATTTTTTGGCAGTAAATATGACAAATAGTGAACAATTTGAAAAAAAAATGGGAAACTACCGGACCCTGAAACCATGACTCTGGAATAGAAAAATGAACAATTTTCAAAATGCCATTAACTTAATCAAATTAATATTTAAAAAAAGAAAAAACCTAAAAAATTAATAATAATCACATTTTTATTAATTTTCTCAAAAAATACATATTTTGAGAAAAAAAAGAATATCATATTTGGATTCCTTGAGGTTATTGTCCTTCTCAAAATGTATTACTTATGAACAATAATAAGAAGATATGGCAAAAAAGCAGTTCCTTTGAATTCCTTGCCTTAACACACACCACCTTAATAAACGTCACCTATCTTTGCTGAAGTCAGTGGCTCTTGGAATGGTTCTACTTCAAGGAGTCCACTGACCAAAAGATATTCAGGGATGTAGTGGCAGATTAGCTGCATATCATTTGATTCCAGAAAATTAATTGGCCTTGCCCCATAGGCCCAACCACGCATGTGCGCGGCCGTCTAAACGTTTATGCGGGAATCGTTCAAACCAAAGGCGACGAAGGAGCTAAAGGGGTATATCCCTCTACAAAAAATGCGGTTATGCTTAAATATGCTGAAATAATTCACCCAAGTCCATAAATGTCAAAAAAAAGTTTTTAAACAAAAGTAATTTTTTTTTAGTATGGAACCAAGTCCGGAAAATTCCAGAAGGCCTTACCATCCCTGGTATTTTTGACGGGAAATTTCTGACAAATGGACGCTAATTGCACTTACGATCTTCTAGCACTCACAAAATGATAATTTCTCATACTAACCCTATTTAGCTGAGTTTCTATATTTTGTTGTCACATTTGGTAAAATAACTACAGTACAAAATCAGATCATTTTGATGGGGAGAGCAGGTGAGAGAGAAAACGACGAAACAATAAATTGAGGGCATAACTTTTCTTAAGAAATACATGTTGACAAAGGTGATCAGGTATACTGTTAATTATCTATCTCTTGTGGAAGGCGGGGGACAAGGATTTGAGTGGGGAGTTCTTGTGCCGTGGTATCCCGCTGGGTCATGCCATTGTAACCACAGAAAATAAGGAGATCCCATCGGCGACATATGTTTTTTGCCAAAGGAAGAGGAAAAGGAAAATTAAAAAAGAAAATTCTTGAGAGAGTGGAGGGTATATTATACTCCTTGAAAATATTGGCCTACTATAACTGCTGGCTAAGTGCATAGGCCATCTGTATACATTGAGAGGAATCCACTCATTGAAAAATCAGTTGAAAACAAAGCACAATCAAGTGCAAAAAAAGGACTAGATGATGCCAACAAGACAAAAATGATCATCACCCATAGTTACCTTGGAGTGTAATTTCTACTATATATGCTGTTGAACACATCCCGATGAGAATCCCCCCTATGTTGATCTTCTGAGATGGAGGACACTGAGGTGTGCCCATTCAGCTGTATTGGTTATCGGATTTTGATGTCATTGAATGGTCTTGCAGGAACTGTTTATAGCTGATGTGAAATTGGTGTAGGAAGTTGATTTCTGCCAGTTTAAACAAATATCCAACATGAAGTTGGAGAAGAAAGAATGTGCTAGGACGGTGAGAAAGTGGAGACCCCGTTTCTTCAGACAAGGAAAGTTAAAGCAATATAGCACCTTTTTTTGAAGAGCCGCCCTCAATTTTTCAAAAATGTGAGGGGGGTTCTTACACGGTTTGCATTGTAACTGGCTGCAGTAAAACTATAAGTGAATGGAAGCTGACAATGTCGTAGTGTCACAAACGAAGGAAGTTTGTTAATTAGAATAATTAATATCGATAATAATAATTGTAACAGCTGCTGGAAACGGCCTTCAAGTGAAATAGCGCGGCAATAGCGTCATGTACATATTTACGCTCATCCATAGTGGTTATATTGGTACAGGAGTGTCAAGTTAGAGGTATTTTCTTGAGGTGCAATATTTCATCATGGCTGAATGAACGTAGCATTTCCAAAGCTCGCCGTTAAGTCCAATCTGGGATCCAATTTTAATTACCAAAATCGCTTATTTTATGATAAATACACCATTTTAGCATTTCTCGTTTGCAGTATAGTTTCGTTAAAACAATAACAACATAACCTGCAAAAATATAACAAAAATTTTGAAAAAGTTGGGGGCGCTCTTCAAAAACTTGCTAATATTGCTTTAATGAATGGGTGAAAAAAAAAAGGGGGGGGCGAATTTGTTTTTTCAAACATCAGGGAAAGAGATGATAGTGTCCTCGCTATAATTGCCACACGGGATAAATTTGCTCCTGCTGCCAAGAGGTTGGGTACACGACAAATATTGGCTAAAATGCAATACAAATTAAGACCTCCAAACTTTGGCATAGTCGTATTTTAATAAACCTCTATGGCAAAATGTATATGGCAGCTATGTAAAACAAACGCTCTGTGGACAAATATTAAGATATGCCCAAATTTCATTTATCAACATTTAAAGGCTGTAGTCAAAGATTTCCCAAGGAGGGCACTCTCAATTTTCAAACAAATCATGTTTTTTGCCATACAACAAAGCTTGTCCATAACTATTCACTGGTGTGAAAATAGCCAGAGCTCAAATCGAGTCCTTCATATGAAAATCACAGCTTTATTATAATATTCAGATCCGGAATTTTGACATCATTGCCGGATTACTTTTAGTGATGAACTCTTACTCCAACACAAATTATTCCAATTACAAAATAAAAAATTTTGGGGAAAATTAAAAAATTTTCTCATCACGTTCCTGATGATTCACCATTGCGATTTAAGTGGTTAAGGAGCTGAATTATTGAAAACACCATTGGGTAATAATACCGAGCGAGCGATCTCTACCGAAGATAGCACGATGCACATTAAAATGAGATATGAATGGAGAAAATGGCTTTGGTAACCTCAGGTTAAAACTTGTTAAATTTTAATACAAAGGTAATCCCTTTCTACAGTACAAAGAAAAGAAATCCCTCATGATTTTTTAGTTGTGGGAGGAGTGTGAAATAAAATTAAATTCTGCCCAATATGTCACAACACTACATAATCTGTGCTATAAGTGGAAAGCCCTCATTAAAAAAGAATGGCCCCAATGACAATTACAATCTATTGCTATCGTTGAAGATAGAATCTTTTTTAGAATAACATCTCTAAGGGGAAAACAGCCTTTTGTATATAGGCAACTGTAAACATCAGTGCAAAAGATATGAAAACATTAATGGAAAATTTAAAGTGCCATCAAGGAACGGAGGCAAAAAGGGAACATCTTGATACAAAAGCTAAGTTTTTCTGTCAAACAAGTTCAAAGCAATTCCATATGATATAAGAGTGAAATTTTTGCAAGGCTTTTATTTTCACGAATTGCATTAGTGAACATAAAACGCCGAAATATAAACTCGTCAAAAATAACTTTTCCACTAGATTTGTATTGCATTGATGTCCAAAACCGGGAAATTCTGAGGGCCTGGAACTTTGTTTAAATAACACAACTTGTCATGGAAAGTCTACAGGGAATTTGCATAAATTAGGCAAATTAGATACTTAATACGCATATTTTACTTCAAATCAAATCAGGCTTGAGAACTCACCAACCCGCTCTTTCCACTAAGTTACATCAGTGTTGCCCTTACGGAATCAAGAAAATTGTATTACAACAGGGTTAACATTTTATCACGGCGGGACGGAACGGACGGACGGACGCTGCTCATTTTATAGTCCAGTTCCGACTCATTCGGCGGGGACAAAACTTCCTGGGGCTGAACTGCAAGGGGCGGTAATTTCACAATACGCGTTTGGTGCATTCGGAACGGAGTGAGCAAAGTTGGAAGCAATGAGCGCATCAGAAACGCTTTGATGTATCGATTCGATGAGAATAATCGTGGTAACTGTATCTCACTGTAAAATGGCAGCTAATGGCTGCCCATGTGAGGTGCTTTCCCAAAAGGAATGAGATTAATTTAACGATGTGAGCCTCATAAATTGCTGGATTTTGATCGTTAAGAAACCAAGATGAAGTTAATTGACCTGGTGCAGAAGCAGTTCGAAGAAAAGCAGATGCAAAAAGCTGTGTTGTGGATCAGGCTATATTTTGTACCGAAAAGGGGGAAACATTTGGACAAAATGGCAATTTCTGTGTTCACTTTTTTTTTAAAAATATTTGTGATTTTTGGTTTCCCAGGGACTAGAAATCATACAGCAAACAGGTAAGAAATGAAGTGCACGCATAGAGCATATCAAAATCTTAGGGTCGGTAATCTTAGTTTTTTAATTTTGTGAAAAAAATCGGGATATGTCAACTTTGAACAATCTTGGTGTTGCTCCAAAATGACGCATGCAGTTTTTTTCTATTTTGCAGTAATATGACAATCGTGCAAACTTTGAAAAAATGGGAAATAACCGACCCTAGAACCATGGACTTGGATACAAAACGAAAAGAATATTTTATAACATTCTATATTTTTAAGAAGGAACCAAAATAAATGAGTGTACTCACCATTTTCATAATTTTCTCAAAAAAATACAATTTTGGAAAAAAGATATCATATTTGGAGTCCTTGAGTCATTTCCTTCTCAAATATTATACTTTCTGAACAATAATTAGAAGATCTGGCAAAAGACAATTATTGAATCTGCCTTAACACCCCACCTTAATAACTGTCACCTTATCTTTGCTCGAGTCAGTGGCTCTTGGATGGTTTACTTCAAGCGCCCTGCCACTAATATACTCAGGGAGTATGTGCGGAATATAGCCTGCATATCATGATTCTCCAGAACAATAATCTGGCCCTGCCACAGCGGCCAAACGCATCTGTGAGCGCGACGCTAAACGTTTATGCGGGAATCGTTCAAATAAAAGGCTTACCGAAGGAGCTAAAGGGGTATATCCCTACCAAAAAAGGTGGTTATGCGTAAATATGCTGAAAATATCACCCAAGTCCATAAATGTCAAAAAAAACAAGTTTAAACAAAAAGTAATTTTTTTTTTATATGACAAATTTCCGGAAATTCCAGGAAGGCTTACATCCCTGGATATTTGAGGGCAATTTCTGACAAATGGAAGCAATTGCACTTACGATCTTTAGCACTCACACAATGTAATTTTCATATAAACATTATTAGCTGACAGTTCTATATTTTGTTGTTTCACATTTGTTAAATATAAACCAGTAACAAATCAGACATTTTGATGGGGGAGAGCAGGTGGAGAGAACAATATAATTGAGGGAATCACTTTTTTAGACCT
>JAMKCH010074836.1:0-14521 GCA_023653785.1 Ophioderma brevispina
TCACGGTAATTGTTTTATTACTATATAAAACGAACAAAACGGCATTGACTCACAAAATATTACCATTACACAAGTGCCGGGTTCTTTTGGGAAATGAAATAAGACAGCTTGAACAGATAACACGAGTTATCAGCGGTAGTTAACATCAATCTGCATTATTGTGAGCAAACTTGAAGGAAGTTTCCATTGACATGTGTTTACATCCCAATCGCTTATTTCTTCAAAACTACTGAACCGAATCGAGTGATGTTTACATTAAAATTTAGTAATTGGGCGGTTTAAGATTCTTTTTAAATTTCCTCAATTTGTACTGACTTTTGAAGTTATGGTCGCCTACAGTTAGGGTGTAAATTCTTTCTGAGACACCCTGTAGTAACAGATTGTGCAAAGTGGCTGTCAAAATGAAATTGAATTTTAATTTAAACTTGATTTCGGGTAACCCGTAAGAGGAATTTAGTCCTGAGTAGAAGACCAAGGTCAGGCGTGAGCTGTTTACCGGGTATGTTTTTCACGGCCCATTCATTAGGTATAACCGTCTATCCTCCTAATAAACGCCCCGGGGGCGGTGCTTTTCTAAAAGGGGGCGTTTATTCGGGGAATTTTCAGATGAAATATTTACTTTAAATGAGTGTTTTCAGCCGATCCATTAATGTCTTTGTGGTAGAACTGAAGTAAGTTTGCAAGGTACTCTAGTCCGCCAGCTGCTTGGCGTAATCGCCTTTTCCCGTGACTGTCACTGTTATTGTGCCCTATTTTTTAAGAAAAACCAACAAATTTTTTATTTTTCCCTGCTGTATTCAGATTGGTGCGGAAAAGCGCTATGCCTTTTCCTCCGTGTGTTTGGTATCATTAGAAATCGACATTAGATCCATTCTAAAAAACACTGTCTCCGCCAATCATAGGGGGAATGAGGCTGAAAAAATCAACATTCTCGGGAAACAATGCTATAAATTTTCACAAAATAATCTTAAATAACTGCAGAAAATTCTATTTACAAGCTTTTTCCTTCATTTTTTTTTTCATTTTGAGAAAAAATCGTAGTGACGAGCGTTTCTAGACATAGACATCCCAACCTGCCTCACGCGAACCCGGAAATAAGATCTTGTGCAGCGGGGTCATACAGCGCAATTGTGAAGTGCGTGTTTTGACATGATGCGTGCTGCATATAAAATCATTTAAAATCTTTTTTTAACAAATCTGATATAGTTTTAGATAAAATACTTTTTTTGACTAGCATGTGTACCTTGCTAAACTAGGCAGTAGTAATGCAACTAGAGCAATTCTCCCAGAGAAGTTTTGCCGTGTTACGACTGAAGTGCTGCGATCACGGGCATAGCATGATGACTTGTTCATCGCTAGTATGTATCCATACATTAACCTTTTTTTTTGGGGGGCATTTATTTGGAGGGTTTTTTCATCACAAAAACAGTGGGGGGCGTTTATTAGAAGGGGGCTTATTTCGAGGAGATACGGTTGTATATGTACAGCCACAAGTAAAGTTAGCCTGATCCCTTTTAGGCCAATAGTATTAGCTCATATACAATAGTGGACATTTTTGGTAACAAGCTGTTTTTTCAGTATAGGTGCGGGAACATAGTGTACTATCACTGGCAAAAAGTCCCCCCGCAAATCCCCTGTGGTATTTTCCAAAATTCAAGATGGCGTCCCAAAATGGCCGTTTTTAGAATATTTTTATATATTTTTGGAACATACATGTTAAAAAAGAACAAACATATCCAAACATATGTTGTTGTGCATGGCGAATCTATTTAAAAAACATAACCAAGGAGTGGCACAACCCTTGGACAAGTAATTCAAATCAAAATGGCGCCCAAAATGGCCGGCCATTTTATATTTGCCCAGAAATTTTTAATCCGAAAAGTGTTCAGAAAAGTGTGTTATCAGAGCCTCAATATAGTACTGCTTCAGTTAATGGGAATCCAATAATACCATTAATACTATATTTTATATCTATTGAACATAATGATATTATTCAGATCTAAATAATAAAAGGTTAATAAAATAAAGAATCCTCATTTAATTCCAGGTTTGCCTCCTCTTTCTTTCACATCTTAGGACATATATACAGTTCAAAAAAGTAATCCCGCCCGCACAAATTTGCATTTTTTCTAGACAAGAATTTAGGAGGCTCCTTAACCTGTTAAAAAATATAAAGGGCACGGCAATGTACACATTTAATGGGCAAAAAGTTTCAACACAAAGGCAGTTTTACCTTTCCCTGAACCGACTTCCATTTGTTTACATTTGATGACAATAAAAAATGACACTTTTTTGCATAGGTCTTTAACAATCGAGAAAATCAAGTTTTTAAAGGTTTTAAAAGATTCTTTTCCCCCTATTACTGGACATCCGATTCCCACAAATTTGGCACCACGTGATAGCTTAAGTTATCTTCTTCTTTCTTCTTTCCATTGGTATCAAATAATACCAACATTCCCATTATGACTTCACAATGACGTCGATACTTGAGGAAGTATAAAAAATACTGGATATAGGTTGAAAAATTGATATTTTGCAATGATTCCCGACTCAAAAATGTAGCACTAAAACTCTCCGAGTATAAATCTAGTCATATCCCATAAAGAGAGCCAAAAACCGTGTGGAAAATGCGGATTTCAAACATTTTTGGTGAAAAAAACTTTTCCCTATTCTACCTGTGGCACTATGGAAATTGACAAGTTGTGCTGACATGTAACTTTATAAGCGCAGCCTGACGGTAATTCTAGGCATGTTTGTACTACTCGTTTTGGTACCAATAGAAAGAGAATTGACCATAGCTTCCATTGTACCAAATCAATTGTCTGTGGTATTTCTGTGTTGTACTAGGAATGTTATACTTCTTCTCCGTCCGGGATTTCTGGATTGTTAATCCTATGCACGAAAGTGCCATTTTTTAATTTTTTGTCATCAAATTTAATAAATGACGTCATTTCCAGAAGAAGATTAACTATTGTGTCTTTTTTTTTTTTTGCACATTAAATGTGTGAACAATTGCAGTGAACTTTTTACTTTTTGGTAACATGTTTAGGAGCCTAACTTTTTCCCAGAAAAGTGACCTTTGCATGGGGACTTATTTCATTTTGAACTGTATATTTTGCAAATATAGAAATTTCTTGCTTTCACCAGCTTGCACTATTAAGGGGACGTATCCCAATCAAAATCCCAACCATCATATAGGGGTCCCAAAAATAATGATAAGAATAACAAAAAAATGTGGCTCTGTCATGACTGACATCGATAATAGTTTATTCTTCACATTAGAGTGTTTGAATCAAAATTTTATTTGGTTCTCCCCTCACTAATGACAACAGTGTACGGCGGCTCCGAAAAACATGGATTTTTGGTTTCAAATTTTAGGGCGAGTATTTAAAATTATGTTCCTGGGAAAATTAAATGAAAAACAAAGACATTTTTGATAGGGTGTGAGTCCCCTTTTAAAAGCTCTGTCACAGTTGCCGTCTGTTGGATTGGCTGTTTTTTCCCTAGCATAGAACACGGTCGAATCACACGCTCGCCACTGCCTTGCTTGGGATTTCTTCACCAATTTTGGCACTGCACATACTCGGAAAAATGCTAATAAATTTCACAAATCTGTAAATACGCAGAAAAATGCTATTTTACAAGCTTTTCCTTCATTTTTTTTCAATTGTGAGAAAAAATATTATTGTAGCGTTTCTCGACATACCACCCAACCTGCCTCATCCCGGCGAACCCCGAAATAGATCGTTTGTGCAGGCGGGGTCCATACAGCTAAATTGTGAAGTGCGTTTGTTTTGGAAACAAGGATTCGTGTCTGCATATAAAATCATTTAAAATGCTTTTTTTTAACAATCTGAATATAGTTTTAGATAAAATACTTTTATTTGCACTACATTGGTATCATTGCTAACTAGCAGTATTCATTCCACAGAGCAATTCTCCCAAGAGCAAGTTCGTGCCGTGTTACAGACTGTAAGTGCTGCGATCACGGGCAGAGTCATGAGGAACTGTATCGCTAGTATGTATCCTACATGTACTGTTTTTGGGGGGGCAATTTATTGGAGGGTTCTTTTCATCACAAACAGTGGGGCCGTTTATTAGAGGGGGGCGTTTATTAGAGGATATCGGTAATTTATATTGTAGCAGCCACAGTAAAGTTCCATGATCCCTTTTAGTAGGAGCCAATAGTATTAGCTCATATAGCACATAGGTGGACACATTTTTGGTAACACGCAAGCTGATTTTTTTCAGTATAGGTGCTGGAACTTTGTCCTATCACTGGCAAAAATTCCCCGCAAATCCCCTGGTGGCATTTTCCAAATTCAAGATGGCGTCCAAAATGGACGTTTTAGAATATTTTTTATATTTTTGGAACCATACATGTTAAAAACAGAACAAGCATATCCAAACATATGTTGTTGTGCATGGCGAATCTTATTTAAAACATAACCAAGAGTTGCCACAATTGACAGTATTCAAATTCAAAAAGCGCCCAAAATGGCCGCCATTTTTAATATTTGCAGAATGTTGCAAGCCGAAAAGTGTTTCAGAAACTGTTATGCAGAGACTAAATATAGTACTTAAGTTAAGGGAACCAATCATAAATAAATTACTAATATATTTTAAATTCTCTTGAACTAAGAATATTCAAGATATCAGTAAATAATATAAAATTAAAATTAATCATAGAGTTTTTTTTTACTTTTTTTATTATTTGTATTTCTTATATAGAACGTTCAACAAAATTAATTCCCCCCCTGACAAATGTTCATTTCTAACAAGTTAGGCTCCTTAACCTGTTACAAAATATAAAATGTCACGGAAATGTACACTTTAATGGGCAAAAAAGTTTCACAACAGCATTGACCTTATCCCTGAAACGGCTTCCTATTTGATTAAATTTGATACCAATAAAAAATGACACTTTTTTTTGCATAGGGCTTTAACCGTCGAGAAAATCAAGTTTTAAGGTTTTTTAAAAGATTCTTTTCCCCCTATTACTGAACATCCCGATTCCCCAAAATTTGGTACCACTGTGGGGGGACTAGATAGCTTAGAGTTTCTTCCTTTCCATTGGTATCAAATTAAATACCAGACATTCCCATTATGAGTCGCCACTATGACGTCATAATTTTTTTTTTTTTTTAATATTTTTAATTTTTTTGACAAAAATTGATATTTTTGTCAATATTTCTGACTCAAAATGTAGCACTAAAACTCTCCTGAGTATAAATCTAGTCCTATCCCATCAAGAGAGCAAAAAACCTGTTTGGCAAATTGCGGATATTCCAAACATTTTGGTGAAAAACACTTTCTCCTATTCTACACTGTGCGACTAATGGAAATTGATCCAAGTTGTGCTGACATGTGAACGTTAATAGCTCAGCCTGACATAATTCCTAGGCATGTTGGTACTCGTTTTGGTACCAATGGAAAAAGATTACCATAGATCTCCAGTGGTACCAACAACAAGTGTCTGTGGTATTTCGCTGTGTTGTACAACTAGGCATGCCTTATACTTCTTTCTTCCGTCCGGGATTTTTTCTCGATTGTTACATCCTATGCACGAAGGCCATTTGATTAATTTGTCATCAAATTTAATAAATGACGTCATTTCAAGAAGAAGATTAACTATTGTGTGATTTTTTTTGCACATTAAATGTGGTACATTGCAGTGGAACATTTACATTTTTGGTAACAGGTTAAGGAGTCTAACTTTCCAGAAAAGTGTACCTCTGTCAGGGGGCTTATTTATTTTGACTTATATTTGCAAATATATAAACTCTTTCCTTTTCACCAGCTTGCACCTATTAAGGGGACTTATACCCATCCAAAATCCCACACCAATCATATGTAAAAATAGATATTAAAGATAACAAAAAAATGCTCTGTTACTGACGGGACATAGATTAATAAGTTATTACTTTCACATTAGAGGTGGTTGGATCAAAAAAATTGTTATTTGGTTCTCCCATCATCATGACAACCGTGTACGCATTCGTCCGAAAACATGGATTTTTGGTTTAAATTTTTAGGGCTAGTAATTTAATTATGTTCCTGTGGAAAATTATGAAAAACAAGACCAATTGTTTGATAGGGTGTGAGTCCCTCTTTTAAAACGCTCTGTCACCGTTGCCGATCTAGGTGATTGGCTGTTTTTTTCCTAGCAAGAACACCGGTCGATCACGCTCCAACGGCCGTGCTTGGGATTCTTCACCAATTTTTGGCACTGCATACGTCACCAATTGCGTAGTTACACACACAAAAGGAGTCGAGACAGTCTTCCATAAGAGCAGTCTTCATAGCAGGCCCGTAAAATCAGCCCGGGGAACGCAAATTCCACAAACTGGCAAAAGTTCCGCACTATTTGCTGATTTTGTAATATAAGGGTCCAAATTTTAGAGAATTTGGACAAACAGTCCCTTTTATACAGATAATTCAAAAAAGGGAGCTTTTGGGGGGGTTAAGATCCACTTTTTAGTTTAAAATATCACCAAAAAAGGAACCCGCAAACCCCACCCCCCCAAAAAAAAAACCGTGCGTATGGCCCTGTTCATATAGCTAACTGATGCTGCTATATAAGTCTGGCGTCGAGGTCCCTTCCTGCGCTTCCTCGGGTGCTCAAGGTCCTTCCCTTGATGGCGATCTTTGTCGGGTTCGTGAGGCTGCTCATCCAGGACGGAACTTTCGTCCTGGAGACATCGGGGTGGGGCAGTGCAGTGAAGGCGCCTCGGGGTTCTGTCCTGGCGCCCAGTCTTTTTAACATTTGCATCTCAGATGTGTCCAATGGGACTTTTTCGCAGTGATCCTGCTCAGACGATACCGCACTGGGAATGGCTGCTGGTTCCTTTGGGACCTTGGAGGCGGTGCTGCAAAGGGACCTGGTTACTGTGGGTCAATTCTTACACCGATGGCACTTGACCTCAGCAATGGCCCGGGCGTCAGCTCTATTTTTCACCTTGGAAGCGTTGTGCAAAAGAGAACTAAACATCACTCTAGATGGAGATGGGCTGTCGCCTGGCCCGGCACCGGGGTGTGCCTTGCCGTCATGGACCTCAGCCTTTACTTCAATCAACACACCAAGCAGGGAGCTGCCAGACACAGCCTCGTGGGCTGGGTTGGATAACGGCTTTCGGCGCCTGCATACACCAGTTGTTGCTTTGGCATACTCTCGCTGCTGAGTTGCGCTGGCACCTGTTTGAGTCACAGTGTGCACCGGATCGCACGGGATTGAATGTCGGTCTGAATGATGTCTTGAGACTTGTTATTGGTTAGCCTTTTTGGTGACGCCTATAGAATATCTTCCATTTCTGTCTGGCATACTCCTGCCAACCTTAGGAGAACTTTCAGATGTCAAGCTTACCAAGGAGTGTGATGAATCTTGTGGCCCTTGTTGCCACACAACACCCTCGGGGATCAGAGAGTTTCCACAGAATTGCTTCGCTGCCCAAGTCCCTGATGCTGCAAGTCGCTGTGTCCCTGTCAATCAGCCTGGATCGATGACAGCTGAATCTACAGTGGTTTGTTTCGTCCTCTCCTTGGATCTAAGGCAGTTTTGTGTGAAGGCCATCTTATAAGCCAGGGGGCTGTACCTTGGTGGTGGGCTGGTCACCTCGGCAGCCCTCAGAGCTGGCATATTGGCCTCAAAGCGCTTCCCTCTCCTTCGCATTATCGGCATGGGACGTTCACCGGGATACGATTGTTGAGAGCCACGGGCCACTGGCCACATCATAGGTGACTGTGAGGTCTAAGTCTCCGGTAGGAGTCCCGGGCTTGATCAACATGGACGGTGAGCGATCTTTCCTCTGATTTTGGACTTGTCGCAAACGACAAACGAACGTGAACACTGCGCTTTCATTGGCCCATAATTTATTTTATTAGTCCACGCCAGGATCCTACGATATGGTAACATCTGTGGGGTGTGTCCTTGGTGTAAGATATTCAGGAGTTAGACAGAGTAAAGAACCTTTTACGGGATAAGCTGTACAATCCTTGTAATCCTTTGGATCGCTCTTATAGAGATTTCATGTTAGGCTAATTCCATGATGTCTTACTGAAGAATGAACCAATCTTGTGGTACTATTTACCACTCGCACCGTTATATGGGCAATTGTGGACTTCTAACCTTTCGAATCCATTAAGTTTTATTAGGTGCTGTTTTAACTTTAAGAGTCAACATATTCAACAATTTTCTTATTTTTTTACAATAAGACCATTACTCTTTCCACACACTTCCCCCGGTACTCGGGACTCTGCATTCTTTTAACATGGAAGTTTACGTTCCCAGCAAGTTTACAACTTCTTACTTCCAGTTTTGAGCTTCAAATTGAACACCAACATGAATACATTTCCAATATTTATTGTCATTCCTCTTATAATTAATGGTAATATTGTGTAATATTGACTAGCTGGAGTAATTTGTAGCGAACAACTTTTGCATTTAAGCTTGTTACGTTTTAGTCTGGTAGTTGAAGTACCAACCAAATCGTATGATTCCTGGTGCCTAATTTATTTATCTAAAATTGATCATTTTTCATAATTTCATCCACATACGGATTCAAAACGCAGCAAATTTGGGGCGCCATTTTGGATTTTGGAGTACTTTGCAAAGTGTTTTTATTAATATGTAATTCCTAACCTCAAACATATGTTTGGATACATTTTTGTTAATAAATTAAAAATATTAAAAAATTATGACAAAATAAAAAATGGCGGCCATTTTTTGACCCATCTTTGATTGTTGAAGAATCCACCAGGGGATTTTCGGGGTACTTTTTATCATGATCTACCATAGTCCTGGACCTATCCTGAAAAACTCAGCTATGTTTTACCAAAATGTCCGGGCTAAAACTAATACTTTGCCTATTTGGACCATCAGGTTCTCTTGGAATCCGAGAATACACTACGCTCTCGATAGCTACCCTCCGCTACCTTACTTTTGCACAAATGTCTCATTTGGGCCCGACCAGAAATCTCTACCGCACATTAAAATTTCGGCTAACATAACCGCGAAAATGTCCGCCGATAGCGCGCACTATTTTTCGGGCAACTCACCGCCCATGCGCATGATTCGTCCTTATCAATTGTTTTCTCCAAATGGGAGCATGCTTCTCCGCTGACGTACCGAATAAATCTTTCCAATCTGCCGTAAAAAAAAATATCTGCCCTGACCCAGAAGAACGGAATTCGACACATAAGTATCCTTAGCCAAACGTAGCCTAAAGAGTTTTGTGTTAATTCGTCGGTTAATGTAATTTTTCGTGTTTTATATCTCGCCGTAATATCGAATTGTAATAATACTGTAAAGAAACTCGCCTATCCTAGCCCGAGATTTTTGCGGTCCCCTCTTATAACTCCACTTCTTAAACATCGCCCCCGTCTTATGACGAGGACGTTTTCCTCAAGAACGGCTTTTTACAGCCTTCTCTCACCTGTTTAAATTGAGCAGGCTAGGGCCAGGAAAAGTATAAACAAATTCTAGCCGTATATCCCCGCCATGTTGAGTAGTTGTATGGTAAGAGACCGTCGTGCCTAAAACGGTGGTTTTTTTATAATGCCTTTGGTGGTCCCAAAAATATGATATTTATTTTTAGTAATGGTAAAAAAGATCTGATCGGATTCTTTTCAGGCTGCTATTTCCATTTTTTACTTTCAGGTATGGTCCGCCTGTGGTTGCCATAATCCATTTTTTGGTGTTTTTGCCGTTGTGCCCCCCTGGGCTATCGCTCCCCCACCCCGGGGGCCTATCCTCAGGGTGTTGGGGTGTTCCTGGGGTCCCCGTAGAGGGATTTTGGGGCAGGTTGAGTCAGATTGGGGGGGGTCCCCCAAAAATGGGACCATGCCACTAAGTTGGAATGTTTTACCGAGAGTCTCCCCATCGACTAAGGGATGGGTTGGGACGGATCTAAACTTGTTTTGGACCCCCCCCTCAAACCGGAAGTGGGCCAAAATTAGGTATTCCTTTCAGGTCCCTGTTTTTCGGCTGGGCCCGGCGGGCCCCCGTTCTCCCTTTTTGAGTTCGGGAAGGTGGATGGGCCTTTGTCCGCCCCATCTCTATCACCGGCCCCCTCCGACACTGGTTGCTCGGGTCCCGGCGGGGGATGGGGGGTCGAAGGGTCGCTGATTCCTATAAACTCGAGGCGGAGGTGGGGCTTTACAGCCCCATACCATCCCATGACCGGGTTCACGTAGCTAGTCCACCCCTACCCCCCCCTCATCCCTTGTCGCATCCTCCAGTCCGGGGGGGAATGATTGGTAGCTGGATGCCTATAACTTGAGGGCGGAAGGTCTGTGGGCTTTACCGCCCCATCACCATCCACATGATCGAGTTTCATAGGAAGTCCGCCCCGATATCCCCCGCCCTCCTCACATAGGTCGGGAACTTGGGTACGAGGTCGGGACCCGGCCGAGGGTCTCTCTCCCGTCTGTCCTACAGGGGAGGAGTGGGGCCCCCTTCCATAGGTCCGGGGAACTCTAGGGGCAGCCCACGTGATCCCGGTCGATGGATAGAGTTTCTTTCGGGGTCGGTTTCTTGTGTCCCATTTAATTTTGGGGTGGGGTACCCCTCCCCTCTCTTCTCTTTCTCCCGGGTACTAATTCCGTTAATCTCCTTAATTCTATTTTACAGATAGGACCAATCAGCACACCAATATACCCAACCAAAGTCAAAAGCCCAGATGCAAGGAACTCCTGCAAGTGTTCCGGTCTAGCAGGGACCCCCCACGCCCGTGAGTGCGGTGTGCAGACAATGCCCGGACAAAAACGTTTTTGCACCATCGATGAAAGGTGGAAGACGAGCAATGGCAAGCCTTTGAGGTAAGTAGGACATCCTCAAGGCCAAAAAGGGCAAGTCCCTAGACCTAGCGCTGGGAGGGCCGTCCTAAGGGCTAGGGGACAACCCAATCTCCCGCCCTGTTTGTCTCTTCCGACGAAGCACCTCCTCGCCCGGGTACCAGGGAGTCTTTTTCCCTCAAGCGCTCCCCACGGGGGAAAGCAGCAGAGGAAATAGCCCAAAGGCCCCTTTTCCCCCTTCCCCTCCACCCCACTGACCGTCCGCAACCGTGCTGATACCCCCTCATTTTTCCTTGAAGAGGTCTCAAAGAGAAACCAGAAAAAACCCGGGTGCGCGGGTCCTCAAAAAAGGATCCCCCGGGTTCGACCCCCCAGCTTAGCTGGGCAGGTCGAAGGACAAGAACGAGATCATTCACAAAAAGACGCGACGTCTGCCGTCCAGAGGGCCGACCCAAAAGGGCGCCCGACGGCAATGCTGGTCGAGGAGCTCCCGACACGGTGATCCCTGACCAGTTTCCTCGAGGGCAGGCCCCTCAAGGCCAACCCAGGTCGAGCTCACGGTCCCAGCAGGCGCCCAGGTCGGACTTCAGTCGGGACCTCGACCGAGGTAATCTCTGGACCAGCTCCCACTCGGGCGGACTCTCGACCCACCCCAGGTCGATCTTCACGGGCGGGGGTGCCCAGGTCGTGGTCGGGACCCCGGTCGGAGACCCGACCAGTGTTCGTTTCCCCCTAGACCAGCTCCTTGAGGACAGGCATTCAAAGCCAGTCCCAGTTCGAGCTCACGGTCGGAGATGACCAGGTCATGATCGAGACCCAGTTCGTATACCGACCGGTCCGCTCCCTAGACCGCTCCCTGGAGGGGCAGGCATTCAAGCCAGTCCCATTGTCTGGGAGCGCCTGGTGCGGGAGTGAGCTCAGAACGGGACCACGAACAGGGTGAACCCTGGATCACCTCTCCCGAGGGCGGGCTTGGAAGCCCAGCCACAGGTCCCGATTGTCTTGTTCCAGCCGGGGACCCAGGCCGAGACCAGCTCAGGGTCTCCTCAAGCGGCCGGGACATCCACTGCCTCGTCTGGATACCAAACCGTCACCGGCCCAAATGGGTAACGGTATTCCGTAATCTATTGCGACAGCTGGCAGAAACCTCTGTCATGGGGGTCCGCTCTCCGCATCCTGGAGGAATAGAGCCGACCGAGGGCCCTGCCGCCAAAACGCAAGCTCCCGCCGAACGAGCTGAGCTCGCCGGCTAGGAAAAAGAGCCCGCCTCCCACAGGTCCGATGGCCGCTATTTATTGATGCTAGCGAGAGCGAGCTCTTTTCGGGGGAATGAGTCGGCGTCCACCTCCTCCTCAAAAGGGGGAGAGGATGAGCTGAATTCCGACGGAGGAGACCCTTCCCGCTCCCTGCCGTCGAAGATGGTTGGTCGACGTTCCCACCCTTCAAACGACCATACACAGGCAGGTCGAAATTGAGGGTGGACCCGAACCGCGGGCGTAGCTCCCGCCCGGAAACATTCCAGGACGGGACCATCGTCGATCTGTCGGTGACGAACCAGTCCCCCATAATAAGAGATCCTAGCGGTGCCACCTCCCTCTAGTGGGACAAACCTGGTCATCACCCCTCCGACCGTACTGTCGACGGGAGATCAACCCAACCTCCGTCGGCCCCACACAAGGGCCTAGAAGGGAGGGTGGGTGGGGGTCCTAGCTTAACGCTGTTCCCCCTCTGTAAGTGGCAAGGCCCCTCACGAAACCGTGTACCTGCCATCCTCATTCCTCCCACAAAGTGATGAGGAAAACAGGCAATCCGACCAGCCGCAGAGCCTTCCTCTTCCGGCCCCCTTGGGCGAATCACCCGGGGCATCCTGCACAGGGCTTCAACTCTGCAGGCTCTCGAACTGCACGGCCTCACCCCTCTCCCTCCGCCGGAGACCGCACCCAGGGTCGCAGGTCCCGCGGATGGAGACCCCTCCCCCCAGGGAGCGTCAATCCACACGGCACTTAGCCGGAGAGCCGAGGCCGGAGTAACGATTCGCATGGGATTACGAGACACATTGCAGAGCCTGGGGCGAACCCTACATGGTCCCGCCATCGTCTTACGAGTGGGTGGAAAGCAGCTGCGAGACCCGGCGGCTAACCCCTAGAGTTTCAGCCCCATTTTTCGCGGCGATCCTCTCGGACGCCGCGCTGTGGCTGGAGTTTAATCTCCCCCCGCAGTGGGGTTCAGATCTCGGGGTGACAGCCCGTCCCCCAGCCCCTTCCGATCTCAATGCCTTTCATACCTCTGTCAATGGATCTTACGACCACCATTGACTCGGTTCACCCCGAGTGAAGGTGACAGGATCCCGTTAGGAACAGCCTTCCCGGAGCGGGATGAGGACTGCTCCCTTCCTGAATACACAGCTGTGCCCAGAGCCTGACTTCCGGCGATGACCTGGACCGGAACTCGAAGTGCGTCCCCCTTCAGACTCTCCCCCCTCCCCCGGGGTCGAGGGCGCTGGGGGTAAATCTCGAGCGCCCCCCGCATTCCGGGTTCAAGTCCATGGACTACGGAGCGGGACGGCGAACTGCGAGCGTTTGACTCCCGTGCTAGGGACGGGCCTTCGCCTGATCAACTCCAACATTTTTGGTTTTTCGCCCACCTGGCACGGCCCTGACAGAGCCGGACAGGTCGCTTTCCAAAGCCGCAACTGATAGGACGATCAACGTGGTGTCGGACCTTAATCACCTGGTTGCCGAGCATTTTCGCTCGTATAGCTGCCAGGTCGGTGAGATCCATACGCCAGCTGGTCGCCAAAGCCTTGAACTTCACGGACCTCCCTTGCAATGCTCGAGGCGCCCCTGGGGAAAGACCTTTTCGGAGGTCAATGGCCTTCCTCCAGACTAAAGAGCTGGAGGTCGAAGAAGGCCGCTTCGGCGACAAAGCCTGGTCCCCTCATGCGCTCAGGCAGCAAGGAAAGCGGGGAAAACCTCAAGCCCCTTTCGTGGGAGCCGAGGCCCAAGCCCTCCGGACCCTCAATGGGTGCGCTCAGCCAGCCGCTACCACCCCCTACCAGGGCTATATCCAGCCCCCCAGAACCAGGGCGGTAGCTCCGGCGGTAAAGAGGCGGGTAAACCCAGCCTAAGAGACATAGACTTGAGGTAAACGCAAGGTCGAGGCCAGCCCAAAGACCGAGGGGGTCAAGGCTGCCGCACAGGTCGCTTATGACCTACCCAAACACAGCAATCTCGCCCCCAGTGGGTAGGGGGTCGCCTCATGAGTTTGGGGAGCTTGGCAGGCCGTGAACCCTCGGACCCTTGGGTCCTATATGTGTAAACCCACGGGTACCGCATAGAGTTCACTGCCTGCCCTCCCCCATTCAGAGGGGTGAGGCTCAACCCTCTTCCAAGAGACACGCCCAAGCGGGACGCGTCTTCCTGCAAGAGATCGCTGGCCTGCTGGCAAACGTGCCGTGATAGTCCCTCGCTCCAATCAAGAGGCTTTATTCCACCGTCTTCTTAACACAAAGAATTCGGGGGAGTGGAGGCCCATCTTAAATCTAACCTTTGGAAACAGTTCTCATCAGACCTTCCACACTTCCGTATGGAAACCCTGAAAGCAATTCTCGGGGTCCTTCAACAGGGATGGTGGGGGTCACGTTGGATCTGAGGGACGCATACCTCCACGTCCCCGTGCCGAAGCCTCACAAAATGGCTCCTTTTTGCCCTTAGGAGGAGTTGCTTTACAG